>LD345572.1:204338-226988 GCA_001465055.1 Ptychodera flava
TGTTATTTCTTCCATATACATTGCATTTTGTGATCTAGAACAGTTATATACCTAATGTTTATTACTTTTCGTACATTATCATTTCTTGTATACACATTATGTAGTTGACTGCGTCTTAGGTAGAGCTAGATTTACAGAGAAATATGGTTGAAATTCTCATTAACCGGAGGATCAGACGACACTTAGTATTGTTAAACCTAATATCGACTTCTAGGGCGATATGTTCACATTAGTCTTTGTTTTGTTCCAAAAAAAGTAGTAACGCGTTGTATTGAGTTAACTCCGTAGTTTTAATTTTAACCATGTTTCTAAGACATCATCTTTCTGGTACACTTTTTCATTTCACTTCGTAATCTTGAACAGTCGTGTAAGTAATCAACTTGAGTGTCAAATGAAAGTAGTGATAAGCGAATTCGAATCAACGACTTTTGAGTTCATAGTTCCTTAATTATGTTTTTTATCAGTTGCTGGAAGGGACCTCACGCGTATATAGTACATTTGCAGTCGTTTTAACTTATTTCTAAGATATTGCATTTTCCTATTACTCGCAGCTCTTATTTTTTATTTCTGTTTGAGATCTGGAATAGTAATGTAAGTATTAGCTTCTGTACATTATCAGTTATGTAGATGTCTAAGTTGATTTTGTCAGTATGATAGTCATAGAGACGTAGATGAAATCTACATTTTTTTTAAGCCAACTGATTTCCCAGATTGCATTTCGCGTTTGATTTCTCTGTCATAGAAATTGACAACATGTATACATGATTCGTCGTAAATTTGTGAACACTTTTGTCCTGCACCATTTTCCAATATTCGATTTTCTTAAATTACTGTGAGCTATTCCGTGATTAGCTCTCTCACATGTTCATCGAACACCAGCTGGCCGCAAAATGCTTGGCGTGTGGTGTAATATCGAATGTTCGATATGGGACAATAAAAACATATTTGACCATATTTCAGTAATATTTCTTCGAATTATGTATTAAAACTTTGTTGACCTTAAAATGCCACGGATTATAAAGGTTAGGAACTCAGTTTTCATTTTATTCTCATTCAGTCAATGTTTGTAGTATATTAATCAATCTTCAGTTCCAACTTGTTTGACTTCAAGGATAATGTGAGACATGTCATTTTTGCAAAAAAAATATTTTATTGGAAATGCATTTTACTTTAGGACAGCACGTCAATGAATAAAGTAAATGGGCTTTCTTTAAACTTAACATCCTCTCTGTCTTAGTATGTTATCCAACATTTCACTGAGCTGATGTTTTGAAACCTTTTCAATGGGATTGGTTACGGCCAGGGTATGTCATCCACAACGTTTGAAATCTGCTGGACTGTCACCCGATAGGTACCTGCGCAAAGTGCAATATAAATGTCTGTTCTTTCTAATACACTACAGAGAATAACATGTACACAGATTTGCAATAATGAAGTTGCCCGACTTTGGGCTCCCGTAATTCTTCATGGCGTAACAGAAACACTCCATTAAATCAGTGAAGCCCCACTTCCCTAGTTTGTTATCAGGAGATTAATATCACACAGATTTGCAAAGATATTATTTTGTAGTGTACACGCCGCTGACACTGCAGAAACTACTTTCAGGTTCATAGTTTGATAGTAAAATGTTTGACTAGAAACATTATTTTTTGTCCTTATTATACATTTTCAGCTAAACCGGTAGCGATGGCAAGGAAACACATCAGCCAAGCAGGTTTCCTAGAGTCTGCTTCTGACATGATTTTCTGTGGGTGAAATGAGTTAATTCAGGGCAAGTTAGCTAAATATCGAAGACCTGAAATTTATTGTGTGCGAGTGGTAGGATAATGAAATAAAAGCCCCCCCCCCCCCGAAATAGGACGGAGAACGAAGGAATACAATTTATTTTGAAAACATTAATCACACTTTTGAATGTAAAACATTAGAGAGTACTTATTGAAAAGAATTTGTAACAATAACACGTGGTAAGTGATAAGAGCAGAAGCCTGTATTTACAATTCAATCCCCATGAATTGAAAACATCCATGATTGATAAGGTATACTGGCTGCTTAAATGGCTCCAATAACTAGAAGAAGGATATTTATGAATTTAAGCATACCTTAAGGGTATCCAAAGAGTAAACATAGTTGATCGCTGAGAAGAAAAACACTTTAACCAAATCATCAAAATGTTACAGCTATTGTAAGTTGCAGCATCTGTAAAGTGTTTACCTCAGAATGAAGCAATGCAAAAAAACTTGTCATCGATTCATTATCGAAATTCTGTTTACACGAGACAGGGGTTTTCTATGCCTGAAACTTATTTATTTATTTTTATTTACACTTTAATTTAGGGCCAAGTTACTTGTACAAAAAGCAAAATTGCAATAATTACATTTACATAGGTACATTCATTTTCACATAATCTTTCAAGTCAAATTTTAAGGTGTTCAGAACAGTAGTTTGTTTGATTTCAGTTTCAAATTGGTTGGCTGACAAGGAGTTTGTTTGATTTCAGTTTCAAATTGGTTGGCTGACAAGGATTATATGAGACTTGTCATTTTTGAAAAAAAATATTTTATTTGGAAAGTCAGATTTAACGATTGAATATCACGTTAAAATCATTTATCAACAAGATCAACACTGGCAATCAGGCGAAGAGGACAAGATGAAAACGCATCTTTAAGCATGATGTATGTAACAGGACAAGCCGTGTTCCTCCCCCACAACATAATGTCATGGTATATTTGATATACTTTTCAACAGGAGATGGCGTTAAAACTTAGGACTGTGAAAAGTAATGATGCAGGCACAAAATAACAAACTCATTCAATGTGATGATTCTGTCAGGGGCATATGGTTATCCGAAACAAAACCTATTGAGTGGCAGCTGCACTAACATTGCCACCGATGGGCTAAATGATGGTAAAATGTTTTAGAAATTGGACACATTTTTTAAATAGTTAACCTGGTTTTTATGTTTTATATAGTAAATCTGTTTTAAGTAAAGCAATTAGAGATATATCCTGAAAAGCTAAAGGTCGCCTTTGCAACAAAGGCGGGAAAAGTAGATCAGAATAGTGTTCCCGACAAAGATCACGGAGACATACCTTTATTGTGTTATGCATTTCCCTTCTTTAGAATACAGTGGAATACATTTTATTTCAAATTTGCAATATCAGAGAAATAAATGAAATATCTGCACAATCATTGGCAACATGACTTACCTATTTCAAGAAACGTTGTTTTGTTTTTATTTATATATTTATTGTTCATGTATCTTTGTGTTCATTATTCCATCAGCTATATGATCAAACACAAGATTCATGCAGCCATTCTTGACTGAATACGAAACTTAATCAACTATGCAAATTAGCGATAAAATTTTCATGTCAGCTCTAAGTATCTTTGTTGCTTTCATGGCTCTATATGCTTTTCTAATGGACATTCAACAAACATGAACTTTCCTACAGGTTTTGATTTATAAGGTTTCTTTTTAAAAGTCACTAATTATGCATATAATCGGGAATTATGCAAGTCGTACAAACATGAAACTCATCGATTCTTAGCTTTCCAAAATCTGTGTACCTGACTTGAGTCTTCTCAAATGAATGGTTCTTGAGATGTGATGCCAACTGACCAACAGGTACACCTGTTCTACAATTAGTTGAACCGACTATTTACAGCGGGTATGGTGCTCCCAAAAAACGGAAATTAATAACGTTACTTGGAAAATCCTCTGTTGAAGAGACATTCAGCTTCATTATATATACATAATAGCTACAAGTACGTCATAATGCGCTGTCGACGGACTGCGCCTTTCAGTACCTTCGCTGATATTTTTATATATTTACTCATTGATGTATCTACCTTGCTGTCTTTTTGAGAAGTTGTTCAGACGTTTATCTATACTTGAATATATTTAGGAATGTATGCTTGCTGACATAAATTAAGTGAATATGTCAAGGCGTAACTGTAGTCGTGATGACCTACAATGACTGTTAGGTTTTTTTTGCCAAATTATACTTCCTTCGTAAGTGTGTGCTGATATATGGTGGTTTCAGTCGGATTCGAACTCACAACGCATGGCACCTAGTCGCCTAGCGGAGAAGCCGCAGACAAAAGCGCTCGGCCAAATCCCGAATCTCAAAAAGATTGGTTCAATAACCGAACTAATTTTACAGAATCATGATTATACATGCTCTGCTTTTATTGCCATTCTCCTATTATTTAGAGGGTACTGATATGAACACATATTTTAACATGTTAAAATACGAATTATATTTTCATGGTAACCGGAACCACTTACATGTTTTGCGTACCCTTCCCAGGTAAGTTCATATACATAAAACAGCTGAGCGAGCAGCAGGACTTATGACACTCCGAAATGTCATTGATAATTATGGTCAAAATTTTGTTGTTCGCATTCATTTCATCGGCACTGCGTTTAGGTACAATTAAGTGCAGTTTTACAACAAACAAACAAAAACAAACAAACAAACAAACAAACAAAAATAATGAAAATTTGTATGTATTGGGACAGACACCTTTCATCGTTCACGGCCGGTCCCATACGGTTTTTTCATGTCGTCTACACTGCTGAAGATTACAGTCCCGGTCGACATTGCATCATGACGGAACAATCTCTTGGACAGGCAACAAATTGTGATATTACCCTTGCTTTCATATGGTATTATTTAATTGCGCAGTGAGATTAACAGGTCATGGTCGTGTTCCATGCGGGTTTCAGATAGAGTGCCAGATACTCTCAAGAAAGTCAAACTTTCGTTTTGGTTGTTAAATCATGTTAAGTTCCATTTAGGTAAGCCAGTAACGAAAATATCCATACAGAAGATGTAAATACTTTTGAATGTTTTATTCGTACTGCAATAAAATGTACACGAACGAGTTATGAGGCTATACAGTGTACAAACTTCTCGTTTTCCCTAATCCGCTCACATAATTCCATTCTAAGATGGTAAATTTGGCATATTTGACGTCTAACGACACGTATAATTCTTGGAGATAAACTGACTGGTATGGCTACTATATCCACTTTGCAGATGACGTAGACCTGCTTGCTCTATGCTCTTAGCTGTTCATACGCGATCGAGCTTGAAATCGAACGCTGGCGGGAGTATTTGGACCTGATTTTTGGTGGGCCTCATAACTTTCACGAAGGGATCAGATTATGTTTCAAAACACGAAATAACACTCAGTTTACACACTCCAGCCTATGCTTTACATCTACTGCTATACTAAACTTAAACATAAATGTTCTTCAAATTGTAAAATCTGTGTGCGACAACTTGATATTTGATTGTTTGTTGTGACATGAACGTGTACCACAAACCCTGCCTTGAAGTGGAATGGTCAAACAGCGGAATAATATCAACAAGTGATACAGTTGCCATAAGTCCTTAACAGCCAACTTTTTATGAGTAAGAGGAGCAAGCAAGGTTGATTTCAGTTGATTTCGTAGCTTATTTGGAACGTTTCTAGGGAAACAGTCATAACTATAGAGTATGCATGTTGTTAAATGGGTTTATTGCACGAAGTTAGGTCGATACCGCGCCGCATTCCTGCATTTTGACTCGTTGCTACGCAACTCGTCAAAATACGGACACATTACTCGAGTACGACGCGATATCGACCAAACTTCGTGTAAATATCCTTAAGTATTTCGTAGAATAAGCTTGCTATAATTGGTCAAAGCCCCATAAAAATCAGTTGACATGTGACATTCGTTTCTAATAAAGCATTTAGAACTTTCCCCAACAGTGCAGATCGAGTCGACAATGGTACTGACTTCATCGGGAGTGGTTTGAATTTCGATTCCATCGATTTTGTTATATGCTGCCTTCTGAAACAGGACTACCGAGAATTGTCGTAAAAAGTTTCGTCTCATTTAAGTAAGTTTATATACTTCACTAATCAGAATCGATATTTTGCTGCAGTTCACACTAAAAGCTATAGTCTTGTACTGGTTCCGCGTGACCTTCCACCAAACCACACATCCGCCATCTAGGTGTCGTTGGACACAGTTGGATCTTTGAGCCTGCTTCAATGAATGGTTTTACATTCAACGATGAAAAACGCGACAGGCAAAAGGTTTTTGATCCATTCTAGCCCGTCAACGATCGTCTCGCGATGCTTTTGTAAAAGCACAGATTTACAAGGACTGCTGTAAAATGCGTAATGTCTTTATTGGTCTACAGTTGCCATTGCACTGTTGAGCAAACGATGAACTCAAAATGTAGCTTGTTTCACACCAGGTTTGATGTTTGGCAGCATCCGATGCATATATATGCGTTACGTGAGAAATTAATTGACATGCAAGATATCTCTTATAGATACAAAACTCAAAATGTTGTAAGAAGTCTTCTTCAGTCGAATAACATACGAAGGGCAGGCGGTGACGGGTATATTATGTCAGGCTCTGAGGTGTAGGTACGCTCACGATTGCCAGCAACGAGATTCCGGCACCAAGAAGAAATAACAACAACAAAACCAGTTGTCTTCGTAATGGAAATTCAAGTACTTTTATACCCTAAACTACTGAATTTAGTCAGCACAAGCCGTTTTGACCTTTTCATTTGCAACGTTCCACTTCGTGAAAAGCTTTCTGCACTATCCTAAATTAATCTTATTCCAGCAACAAAAACCTTTATGACTGACATTTGACCAGGTTGATTCCGAAATAAACAGTACTTGTGAAACTGCTTTTCATTAAATGACTTTGGTAAACAATCTTTATAATATATGTTCTTGGCGAGGTCCAAAGTTTAAAGTTTAGAGTGCGGAGTATAGCTACACAGGGAAAGGGGAGTACTCAGTTATCAAGCAAAAACGCTGCAATGTTGTGAAATTCGATCTTGAATACGAGAGTATGTTAACTAAAGGTACATAAAAATGCCTACTTGTTAATCGCGCAGTGTCAGTCAATTCCATTGACTTGCTAATGGAAATGCAAGAATAACCTTGAACTTTCACAAAATGTAAGAATAGTATTTAATAAGACGCATTCAAAAAAAGTGGAAGCACTTGAGTACACTCAATTGTGGAGGCATTCCTCGTGTGCTTTTATGCAGCTACACCCGCTAAATTGCAAATCTAACGTATTCAAATAGTAGCTATTTGAATCTGGTTTCTAAATAAGAGTGCCGTACTCGCAAAGTAATGTCAACAGTGTTAATAGACCGCTAAGGTTAGAGGTGTCACTTGTTACGATTTTGCCACAGTTACCACGGAAAGATAAACTCTAACCCGCTTTTAAAAACAGCGCCCTCATGTTGGCATTTTGAATAGCAAGGATGCCTCTTTGACCTTATATGGGCATATTTAGATTACAGGTGACTGTATACCTTTAATGTTACAAAGACAAAACACAAAAATATCACAAAGAAGAGTTTTCACTGAATTCTCTGTAGCTGGTTCGTCTGTTTAAAAGGGATAAAACAATGTAAAATGCAGGCGCCATTTTTGAAAATGTGAACTTGGTTAGTCTTTTTCCGAGTCGGTCGTATAACCAAAAACGTACGGTTTTTATTTGCCCTGTAGAGGCTACAGAGCTACATCTTCATCTTCAATTATTCCTGTGCTAAAAACCCATACATCATAAATGACGGTCGTAGTGAGAAAATATTTAGGGAAAAACACGAAATACTTGATTTCCAATTGCACAACACATTATACACTGGCTATTAAAGGAGATTGCCTCTAACAGCAGTAACAGTATGACATTTAAAAATCTGGAGTAAAAGTGTGCCATCAACTGCTACTTCTTTTGTTTAACAGGTCGATGTTATCCTAAATGCGGCATCGTCCGTTTTGAAATTCTATAGCTTACAATAGTAGCCGATATAATATGGCAACAGATCAATATTACGGAGACTATCAGCCTGCAACGCCGGTAAGTGTTAATATCCCGACTATTCTTAAACACTTCCGTAAAAGGTGATACATATGTTCTTAAATCCTGTTGCAACATGCACTTACCGGTTGCAGACGTCCCAGCATTTGATTGAATTTGTCGTCATCAAGTTTGCTTGATGTTTCTGTTTCTTTTAGTCTATTTCTCTGTAACTTCCGTCGCATATAATTGCCACGTTTTCAAAAAGACAGCTCTACCCTTCAAAGCAAACATACTAAACCATATATATATACATATCTATATATTTATATTTCCATCATATTTAATGCGGGCAGTCAGATGCTTGACGCATAAAACTTGTCATTACAAATTGATCAAGTCTACGATTCCAAGTCAAAGAAGTCAACTTTTATTCAAGATGAACACTTGCGTATCTAGTTGTTTATCTGATCGGAAAATTCTCAGAACATTTGTTGTACCTGAAATGCGAATTGCCCACCTAAGAAAGGCATTAATGTTTCAGGCGGTCAACCATACTTTAAACATGGCAGGTTTCTGCAGGTAAAAAATATAAAATTACAAAAGTCAGAGAAAAGTTTTCTTTGAAACAGGAATTTCATACCATAAATGTCAATAAAAAGACAAAGATGTATGAGTTTAGCAAGTTTTAAAAGCAAATAACTTTTGACTATGAAAAAGATCGCATTTGCGTTAAAAGTTTTTATTAGATCACTCTGAAACTATTGTAGTGAGAAGTCGAAGTTTTACCCACAATGCATTTTAATATCATGCAGTTTGACCAATTGGCACGAGACGAAAGATATTTATCATCGAGAGAATGATATTTTCTATATACTCAATAATAAAATTGCTTATTTATTCCGCAAGCTTTAAACCGGGCCCACACAAGCAATATACAGTAAATTGCTGTACAAATGTAAGAGTGTGAATATAAAATCCCAAGAAACATTCTGTATTCTGCTTTTTTTTCTTTTGACAAATTATTCCTGTTTCGCTTTGCTTTGAAGAATTGAGGTCTGAAATTGGTCATTACCTAGCAAGTGTCAGCAAACGATTCGACATGCCAGTGTTTTGATTTCTTGAATGGAGACCTTCCACTTTGTTTTCTTTGTGAACTAAGACCTAATGTATCAGTTCATTGGTCAGGACACAGGAGAAACGTAACGATCTAAAGGCAATTTACGGACACTGTAATTGAAATTGAACAGCAGAATTTGTCAAAATGAGTATTTCATTACATTTTTGTCTTTACATTGAATAAGAAATTTTAATTTGGTTGAATATGTGTACCATATTAAACACGACGATGTTGGATACTCCTTTTGCTAAATGAACGTATCAATTCTCACCTTGTTTACACTATCTAAAAGTTCTCGACAGAGCCGAAAGATACCACTGACAGTAGCACCGGAGAAGATTGGCACAATGTTAATAGGTAAGACAAGCTCACAAAAGAAACCACAGTAGGGGTTACGTTATCAAATGCATCTCTCCCGTTTAGCGACAGACAAGGATTTGCGTTGTCATGGTGTTTGATAAGGCATGTCGGCAATGTACAGTAAAACTGTCTTGTGACTCAAAACAAACCATACAGCACTTAAATTTTTGAAGACGACGTAATGGTCACTTGTACAGATTTCGCTCTTTTATCCAAACGTTGCTCTAATTTCTCGATGCTTTTGAGTTGTTAGTACATTGACATAAGTCTTGTACTGTGCACAAAATAGTATGATGGCACAGTACCAATGTAGAGGTGTGCAATTTCTGCTTTATAGAGGTCTCTCACACAGTATTCTTACCTCGTTTTCTTCCATTATTTTGATCGATTCGGAAAATACAATCTAGACTACATAATCACCACAGCGATGACATCTTGAGTTAAAAGAGATGGACTTTTCTTATAGTAAGGCGAGCGTTTTGATTGCTTTTCTGTTCTTGGCCAAAACTCTAATATGTTCTCCTTTAAACCACCAACACATTAGAAATCAACGAAATATGACATAGTAAGGTAACAAAATAATATTTTGAAGGTTGGTCCGATAACACTTTACCTTCTCATTTTTGATTTTTTGCGTCGTCGTTTTGACTTTATTGTTTGGACAACAAAATAATGTATGTTATTTTACTGCTATTCTGGAATTGATGTCGAAAGTATGTTTGGCGTGTCGGATGGTGATGTATCAAGGTATCTCGAAGACGATCATGGAAATGATAGAAGAGAAGAGAACGATCAGGGAAATGATAGAAGACAAGAGAACCAATTTCTTCACTTTATGGAGCAAGGAGACATTGAAAAGATCAAAAAGATACAATCGGTAGGTCAAAAAAAATTTCTTTGTTAACTAGAGTTCAGGCATGAGGAGCAACTACATGAGCAAGTGCATGAGCAAAAATCATGATGTATTGAGCGGAAGTAATCTTTGCGTATTTCTTTCTCTGACAAGAATGTCAAAAAGGATGCAACATACAACGTCTGGAGAATGCAAAAAACAGCCTTACAAATAGCCGCTGAAAAGGGATGCTTTCAAATGGTTAACCTACTGAAGAATGGCGCTAGAATATCTGTCGACTACGAAATATATAAAAGCGATGGTAAGGTTATGTCTTTGCGTACGATAAAATCAATTGAGTTCATAAAAAACGCTACAAGTTAAAATACAGAACATTTGTGAAGGAATAATACAAGCTTAACTCGGTGCATTTTTGTAAAGAATGGTAAGGAAGTAAGCACACACTACTGATAGAAGACAGTGTATTATACTAGTAATATGCAGTGTATTATACTGTAAATAATAGTGTAGGTCATATTTGCTAAGAACATGTCAGAATATTTTAGCTTAGAATTTCCACTTGATAATAAAGAATGTTATCATGCGAAACCTATTTTTCTAAAAGTACAGATCTTATCATAGAAATTCGGTCAAATGTTGACGGCATAAATCTACCTGTGTTGGAATAATTTGATAAATCAAAAGACAATATCAGATACTCACCAAATCACATTCTGGTAATGAAATTTACCGCCCCAATAAAGTAGAGGGGAAATGGCTGATACGCAGATTGAAATATTGGCAGATTTGAACATTGTTGCTGTTAATGATCGTTCCTAGTATATTATTACATAGATATTGCAGATGTGACTTCTCGGCAGTTACCTAAGATGGTTGCTAAAGCCAATCCGGCATACTTATGCTTGGTAGAGGAGGATCCGGTAAAATCGGCTTTAAAGTGGCCATCAGAATTCAAGAAAGTCTTTGGGCCCACAAATACATTACCAATACTACGGGTACGTTTTGTCATATCATGTAAGTAAGTTGTGAGTTCGAATCCCATCGAGAATTTACTTAATTTATTTTAAGTGTCCCTCTCTTCAATCAATATCGCAGCTTGATTACACTGCAGGCGACAAAAAGTTGACAATAGCTTTACATAACGGTGGATCAGGATTAGGTCCATCAGCCTGCCAGCCGCTTGTTTTGATAATACATATTTCATAACAAAGGCCAATCGCTAAATTTGGATATGTGAAGTCTTGGAACGATAGCCCTTGAAGTAAAACCAACAAAGTCGATAGCCCTTGAAATAAAAACAGGCAAAATGTCGCAAAGTGAAATTTAGTATCATAAACAGTTTGACCAAATAGATTCATGACGTACGTAAAAATCGGCTTCAGGAGATATTTGCAACCCGTTCGGTACACGTCAAGGCCATTACCAATGCATTACACGTAATACCACAGTTGCATCTTTCTAATGGTTTCGCTGCTGTAATACTGGTTCCATTTCATTCAGAAAAAGTACAAGTCCTGCAAGCAACAACTCACACTCTTCACTGAACAGCTCCTCAACTGTTGCCTGACAACCGCAGAAGTGAGGACACTGTTGAATGGTGCATGCGATAATGGGAAAACAAAAGATTCAATGTTTCTTCATGACAAATTAAAATTGGTCAGCAAGGCTGTCCGACATCAAGGAAAAGCGGTAGGTGCCAAGTACCTGTGTCTGAACAGTATATATACGGTCGACATAAAGTACCAGGAAAACTAAAATGGTGACCGTCGCTTTTTATAAATGTAACAATAATCACATTAAATCTTGTAACTATACTAAGCGAAATTTTGTCCTATCAACACAATTATTCCACATTTACAGAGGTTTTCATAATGACCGGCCATTAATGTCAAACCCTTGAATGGCTTCCACATCTTAAATTTACTGATTTTGCGTCGTTTAAATGAAGAAATTTGGTAGCAATATTTTCTTTCCTGCTGGTGGAATGTCACATCTTTAAATATAGTTAAAGGGTCCTTGCTTGAGATATGTTTCCATGGAAACGAATATGATGACCCCTATTATTTAACTTTTGGAATTCATAAATTTCAAAGATTTTCCATGCAACCTTTCATGAAATTGACATCATATTTAAATTTCAGTGACTTTGCAGTACTTATCCACAAAGCTTGCGTGAATGCCATATCTACCACAGATACATACATATGTACCTGACTTCACATACATACATACATACATACATACATAAATACATACATACTTGTACATGTAAATGGAAAGATGCATGCATTACACATTGTTGAACATGCATTCTCTCTCTCTCTCTCTCTCTCTCTCTCTCTCTCTCTCTCTCTCTCTCTGACAAATGTTCCTTCGATGTCTTATCTTTAACAGTTTGTGGCACATCGCAAAACTCAACTTGAAATTCAGAAGCTATGGCTTGACGGACAGCCCGTGTATTTTAGATGGAGTGGCAATAGTTGGCGCTGGTTTTTCTTCTATCATTTCTTTTGTTTTTTGTTTTACGGACTGTTATACCCGATTCTCCCTATGGTCTATACGGTTCCCCGTTTCCGTACATTAATAACCAGTCCAAAGGGCAAATTCTCCTCTGAGCTTTTTTCTTCGATCTTTTTCTTGGTCACATTATTCGTCTACGAAGTTTTGGGTTACCGTCATGCTTTCGTGCTGAGTTTTTTGCTATCGTGGATTATAGGATCTCTTGTCTATGAACTAATTCAGCTTACAACCGTGGGCCGCGTGCTTTACTTCAAGGATGTTTGGAATATCTTAGATCTACTGGTTTTAATTTCATTTGCTGCTGGTGTCCTAGTAAGGGACTATTTTATCGTGTCGGATAGTCATTTTCTCTTGTTTCTTGAGAAATTGCCAGCTGTAACTCTGGTTTGTGCCATGCTCCGCCGCATGCAGACCTTTTATCTTTCGGAATTAATCGGTAAAATGTTCTTAATATTCGTTGAAATGAAGACTGAAGTCTGCCGATTTCTTGTTATTTTCGGTTACGTGGTCCTGGCATTTGCCTGCGCATTTTATTTTCTCTACTATGATGCGAACACTGGACTCTTAACACCATTTTTAACGTAAGTGAAACCTTATGCATTTCTCGCCTTACTAGCGTCAAAACCTAGTTTGAGAATAACTTAACGACTCTATAGATGTTGCTATCGGGTAGTCATTAGGCAGTCAAATAGAAGAATGTTCATAAGAGAATTTAGAAACAAACATTGAAATCGGAAAGTGATATCGTATTTTTGTCATGTGTTTCATGATCGCTAAATTTCCGAAATACACGACGGTTTTGGAGCTCGAACCCCTGCGCCCTTCGTCTCAAGACCATATCCGATTTTCAGCCTACTCGCTGCAAGATGTTATCCATCTGATACAGATACTTCCGCATTGGACGTTCACTTTAACAAAGAAAGTTCGATCTTCGGACCTTTTGATTAAGTGGGCCATCGAAATACAAACCCTTTTGGAAATTATCCATCTTTCACTAATTTCGCAAGATCTGCACATAGTTGAGAGGTCGAAGCGTTGTATTGAAATAACGTGTTTTGCAAGATGTAGCAAATGGCACAATGGGAATACTTACATATATTTGCCATAGCCTTCTATTCATCAGAAAATATTTTTCTTTAAGTCGCTATGACGATGGAAGTTTTGGCTAATGCCATTCTAGGTGCTAATTGAGAGAATGTAGGATGGCAGTATCGTATATTAGAGTTTAACACTGAATTTGTCTATTTCCTGTACAGTTTCGGAACCTCATTGCTACATCTAACGATGACAATATTTTCCGAAACAAGTGACCTGGAATACATGCGACTCATCAATCACAATGTCACCGTGAGAGGCGCACAGCGGAACCAGCGGAACGGAACCTATGTGCTCGACGCAAGTAGTATCTATGACCTTGCCGGGTTTACGTTGTATACAGTATTCTTGACGATGGCGATTCTTGTCCTTCTAAAACTGTGTATAGCAATGATGACAAATAAGTACAGGGTGCTGAAGGTTTGTTCAACCAATGCTGTATTATTATAGTGCGAGACAAAGTCATTTGATACTATGGCGCTCGGTATACTGAAAGACACCAGTTCAGATTTCCTGCAAGTGAGACCACAGTGTGTGCGATTAACTAGATTGAAATTTTGTTCGGCCGATCACATCAGTGCTATTCGTAATTATGTATAAATAACAAATACCGACAATCGTGAATGATAATCAGTGCAATACCCATACGCTTATATGGTTTAATTATGGTCTCGAGAACTTTTTCGAAGTGTTGCACTTGTCTACCTCTTCAAAAATAGTGTTGTTCAGTATACAACCAAAAACAAACAGTAAGATTAGTGACCGATTTTCAAATTGCAATAATATCATTATCATGCTTGAAATGTTCCCAGTCAGATCTACCTGAAAACTCAGACTATCGGTTAACTCCCGAAAATAGCAAAAACGTACTCCTTGCCCACCCAATGGGCCTTTTCCAAATTCCAACTGATCGCAGTAGAATATGGTTTCCCGCTCGACAGTGAGGAAAACTACCCAACTAGCCCGCTACCCGCTCGTTCATGTTAAATAAAAAATGTGTGCCAGTATAATATGAGTCAGAAGCGGGAGCCTTTTCATTTGCTATCTTGCAGTGCTGATAAAGCCACGTCGTCATCATTTTCCTAAACTGTAAATTTATCCTGGAATTACTATTACGAAGATTTATTCAAATCGAATTGTTTGCCTATCATGGGGTCAAATCATTACTTTCCAACGTATCTTTATGTCAATTTTTCTTACTGCTGACTATTCATGTGTTTTTTTTACTACTTGCCAGGAAAGTATCAGTATGGAATGGCATTTTAGAAGATCAGAAATCTGGCTGCTTTACATCAGACAAAAGATAATATTTCCACCCCCGTTTAATGTGTTGGAGGTTTTCGTAAGAATGTTGCTTCAAAAGGTAATATAGTAAAAAAATGATTTCATTTTTCTGATGTTGTATTTAAAGGCTTTGTTGATACAATGTCTGCTGATATGCCTCATTTACCATATATATGGAGATATACAACTTCATCGCGAGTGGGTTGCTTCAAACGTGTATCTCTGAAGAAAGCTAAGTCTCTAACGTTTTCCAAGGTAACCAAAAGCCTTCATGTGCTGTAAAATCTAATATCGTACCTTCGTCGTAAGTCAAATGACTCTAAATTTTCGGCGACTAGAGTCTCCAAATTAATTATTCACTGTCGCCAATTTTCTTCTTTATCATACACTTATGACCTTCTTACCATCAAGCATGGCAACACTACTCTGTTGACAAGAATTTTATACTAAATTGTGTTACCTTGATTTATAGGTTAAGTGTTCGGCGAACAGATGTGAAAACTCGGCCTCAGATGTAGAAATGTCTGAGGTATGTATCTTGCTCAGTACAGATTTTGATACTACATAAAAAATTGAAATATCTTTGTCGATGGAAAATAATAAAAGCAGGTCAGATAATCCCACATTAAATTTTGCAAGTATATGTTATTCATTATCTTTCCGAAATATTCCTATCGACAACTCAAAAAGCTGAAGTGGAACTGACCCACCGAACATGCATTGCAGTTAGTTTTTAGGTCGCGGCTGCATTGATACCTACTTGAGTATTTTATAAATTCTCTGCAACATTTCAAAATGGGTAATTCCGAGTTCATAAGGACTCTATATTCCATAAAACCTAACACAATTGCTTGAAATTAAGAATCCTGGAGGATGACTGAACAAAGCGCATCATTACATCTTGTTGGAGAGGTCGTGTTTAATCAAGTAGTATTTGCCGTGGCGCACTACTACTCAACTATCTGCTGTTGGGTAGCGTTAAAGTCAGCACAATGTGACATCTGTTAGTTTGTGTTCTTTATTTTTCATATTAGGTTAAAGGCGGACAAGAAAAACTAATGGGAGAAAAGGTGAGAAATATAATTTCTTTATACATAACAGTTGATAGTTGGCAGTCCATTGTCATACGGTAAAGCCGACTGGCATTTTCGATACTTTGAAGACCTTAGCCATGACGTTCCTTGACCTGATGCTGACAGACGTTATCCAACCTCAAGTAGCGAACGGAATGACAAAATCAACTTATTAATCGATTTTCTACGCATAAACAAGATAGTATCAAACACTCATAGACTTCACGACATGTGTTTCACCGAAGCTCAGAGATAATTATCATAATCTGACTGAAAGAAATAAAGGGTTTTCCTCACATGGACAAGAGATGCAATTTTGACTTTTTTAACAGCATAAGTTACTGTTACTTCTATGTCATGCTGTTGCAGCCAGCACTACAAACTATAGATATTTATTACCAGCAGTAAGTGCGTTTAATGTTTTCGGTATAAATTTGGTTTTAAACTCGAAATATCTGCAAATTGAAAGAATGTAAAAGTACCTCTACATTGAATTCTGCAGGTATATTTTCATTCACTGTCATTCTGATTCTCAACAACAATTCTCAACAACAAACAAACAAACAAACGTAGAACCAGAAACTAGCGAACTGCGCGTGCGCTGTAGCTCTAAGGTACCGGATGATTGTATGGTAATTATAACTGTTACATCTGACAAGAGTTACTTTGAATAACAGGCACTGACAAAAAGTCACAGAGAACAGCATTACGCCGCACTAAAAAGGTGGTTTTCATTATCCGGTACTACTTGCTATAGCATACTTTCCTTGTTTTCTGCCTTGGGATAACACAAATTCAATGTAACATGACGCCCTTTTCTTTGTAATCTTTCTTTCACTCAGAAAATGGTCGAATCAGGAGATTTCAAACCTACGTATAAACAGGTGATAAATGACTCTGTTTTCATAAAAGTTGACAGTCGGGCAGTTCATAGTTTGTACGCTATAACAGTATGGCCCTGTCAAAGCTTTGAAGACGTTAAGACTCTATCCTGCCTGTGTCAGCGAACAGGCCTTAGCCATCCCTAGTCAGCGAATAGAACGGCAAAACCAAATAACGCATCCTTTGTCAGCTGACTTTTATAACAAACATTCCCTTGAAACAAATAAATATTTCGCGATATGTGTTTTGATGAATGATGTGAAGTGGATAAGCTGTAAATGATATCTTGTGCACCCAATTAGCAAATGCTATTATGTAGTTATTGATATAATAATTGCTTGCTTCATATCGTTTCAAGGGCTGGATGGCATATCCACCACGCTCTGGTGTGTAGGAGAATTGAACACTGAAGTGGCCAACTTGTCTGTCACTCAGGCCGATTATGACATAGCGATTTAACAAGTAAAAGGATGATACTCCTATCACATTGAAAACCGCTATCGGGGTGAACAGAAACAATATATTGCAGACAGCATTTGTGATACAATACAATGGAGTACATAACGACACAAGCCACATTTCATCAGAAAGAACAGACATAACATATCCAACTTCAAAGACCAAGCCAAAAATTGGAATCTTGTGAAAGTAATATCATCCACTTAATACGTCTAAAATTGTTATTGCGACTGCTTAAAATTAATGATTTTGTAAAATTATTTTCATGTCGCTTTTTTCCCTCCAACAGCTGCTCATAGTTCTCAAGGTTCGGTATTACAAAGCTTATGGTTGTAACAACTGCAAGATACACGACCCTTGTGTAGGATAGACAGTGATATAATGGATAAATGCGAAGAAATCAGCAGACGGTAGATACGAAGGAGAGAAAAAATTGTCAAGTCTTGAAATTATATCTACTTAAAAGCATTTTCGTGTACTTTTTATTCAAAATCTGTAAACAGATTCAGATGACAGTATTGCTAAATCTTGTAATGAGTTCTAAACTACATTTCCTTAGTAATATGTTTACTTTCGAAAAGTATAATCACGCCTTGTATTGAATTCATTCAGTAGTTGTAACTTTAGACACGTTTCTCACGTATTTTATATTTCCGATATATTTGTAGTTTTAAGCTTATCCGTTTCGCTTTGCGATCTGCAATAGTTTAAGTGAGGAATTACTTTTGTGCATTTTATATTATGTGTATGTATATGTCGATTTTGTTTTCAGTTGACTTCCAGGGATATAAAGTTGAAATTCTTATAAACAAGGGAGTTTTATGACAGTATTATAAACCTAGAATTGATATCATAGGCGATCTTTTGAAAACACTCTACATCAAAGCAGTACTGGTGTAGTGGCCTGATGTATTGAATCCACTCAGATGTTGTGACTTTAGTAGCACTTTACTTTTCTAATATTTGCACTTCACTTTCCCACTTTCTGTAAAAACTTTTTCCCCTGCTTGTCCGTGAGCTTCAAATTTTTGTGATATAATTTTGTATCTTTTCCAATCTTTGCATTAATTACAAAATCAGTTGTAAGGTCATTACCTAATAGTATGTCTTTTAGTTCCGCATAACTTTGAACTTGCTAGGAATCTGAGGACTACTTACTGTCTTGTCAGTCTACCTCAGGGGTCAGGGGCTTTTGGAGAACTCTGCGGTTTAGCGCTAGCCGCTTCACTTAATCAATGTCTCTAAAGTCTTGATAATTATTTTCTGGAAACCTCGTGTCATTTCAATATTTTTGCCTTCCAGTTTTTGTATCAATATAATAAATGAGTGAAAATGCCATACCAAAAATCGTTGACACCACAGTACAGAATTATGATTCCAGGAGGAACGAAGGCAGCAAGAACTCGTCATGTTATTAGTCACAATCAAATCCCGACACAACCAATAGAAATATTCTATCTGCGATGGCAGAAACTATAGAGTGAAGTTTTCCTCGCACCAGAAACTTTTAGCTTGGTCTTTGACCTTGAAATCACAGGCACGAAAAACAACAGAATCATGTATAATGTGGCTAAATCCATCGTAAGTTGTCTCATACTCAAATTTGAGGGAGATGTACTTCCCGACCTCGCTTATCATAATATGATTAAATGCTATATTGAGACCTATTCATGTATTAGAAAGATAGAATGAATTTGTATCGCCTGCAGTCGTAGTCAGAAACCATGCACAAATTTCGAAGTGGTGCACGAGATACCGCCCCAAATGACGTAGACGATAACCTCCTTTCGCAGACAAACAGAGGGAAGTGTGCCGTCAGTTTAGTGAATTCCCTGATACCTGACCATTGAACGGTCTATCCTAGTGCACTGGGCAGTCTCATTGAGTAGGAGGTCAAACCGGTTCCAGTAGAGTAATATCTGCTGAGCTCAGAATTATCGACAGTCAGTGCCCCAGGCTTTCCAATATTCGTAAACTTTGCCATGACTAAAAGTCTTTGACATGAATGAGTCACAACTTAACACTATGGCTTTTAGATAACAATTCTGAAGTGAAAACTGCTCGGATTAATCACATATGGCGTATTGTAATCGATTCCATCAGCCCCCTTGCTTTAATTTCACGGCGGTGAACAGCATCGCTTCGATTCGCTGAATATAAGGCATTCGAAATGCAATATTCCCTGACACTTTCTCAAAATTCAACAAAGGGTCTAAAAATAGATGTTTACTTCCTTGGATAAATGTACTCTGCTCTTAATGTACCTAATCATATCGCCGTTCACAGAAGACGGGCATAAGCTTATACTTTTAGCAAATCGTGATATGATACGGCCGAATGGGTACGCAGAACCTCATATATAACGACGTTGTAGACAATCAGTAAAGTTTTACAGTGCTTGTCGAGTCAAAACATCTACGTTTAGCACTTTATGTCATGTGGTAGTTTACAAAGTAGCGCTGTTCAATAATCATAATATTTCTCCTTAATCTTAGCCGGCAAAATGTTTCCATAACCGTCCAAATTTCGCCTGCTGCTGCTGACTTCCAATGAAAACAATTTCTCCCTCCCCCCTCTCACTCTCTCTCACTCTCTCGAATTCTCCCTCTCGAACTCTCTCTCTTGAATCTTTTTTCTATTTTTGAACTCTCTTTTGAACTCTCGAACTTTCCATTTCTTTCGAACTCTCTCTTGAACTCCCGAACTTTCTTGAGCTCTCTTGAACTCTCAAGGCCAAAAAATGAATTGCGCTGTTTCGATAACATGCCTTTCAAAACGTAGGTAGGTCGGCAGGAATTTTTTCAAAAATATTTTTATTTTTAAATATGCATTTTTCAGTTCAGGCCGGTCAAACACTGGCCACAACATTTCCAGAAAAATGTATCATACATATAAAAGGAAAAAAACATAAACGACATCCTCGTTCAAGCAAAGATCAAATGCCAAGTAACGAACGCGTGATTTCACGGGTTTTGCTTTTATTTTTTTTTACTTCCGTGTTTACGTAGCTCTAAAATGTTGAGGGTCGGCAGGTAAAAAATAGGGTAGGTCGGGTTATCGGAACAGCACAATTTTTTTTGTTTGGCTTAATAAGACAATGGATTTCACTCTGCTCTCGGATATTTTTAATAGACTTTAATGCAAGTAATAAGCAGAAAAGACAAGCAATAAATGTGCCATGGACGGATCGAATTGTTGATTTGGTTCAGCACTGAATTGGTCGGCTGGCAAGGATTACTTGTGACCTGTCATTTGCATATGAGATTTTGAATGCCAGGAATCCAAACTTTTTTCGCCGTTGGATTGAAGCGTCTGTGGATACACCTGAACAAGAAAATAATATCGACGATTATTATATCCTTGTTTTAGTTGCGTAACTGAACGATTTCACTTAAATTGTTATACTATGTGCCGTTAAATGTCAGTAATTTGAACTTCAGAACTTTTAGCCTTCTCTCGCTGAGATGGAAAAGGAGATCCAAATTGATTTTAACAATTAAGAAACTAAGAGAAAAATATGTAACATAATACTGCTGCGAAATGGACGGCTACAAAAGAGTTAGACTTCTTTTATCCCATCATTTCATAGATCTGCCAAAGGTGCCCTGACATAACTGAGGTACGTCATGTCACTCTTTCTCTAGTTGCGTCATACAATTCCCCAACTTTAATGCAAAAAAATATTCAGCAAAAAGTACTATGGTAGTGGTAGGTTAAGTGTGTCTTTTTACTGTGATTGCACCTTCGCCAAATAATGTCAACGTCAATGTCTATTCTTTTTCGTCGTTTAATATTGATTTCTGGTCTACACTATACGTAAGTAATAGGCCACTGCTTCAGGTCACTCATTGTGCCATTTCGTGTTAAAAATACTAAGTGTTTGGTAACAAATACATGCATTTACCTTCTTCTTGCGAAATGATGAGAAAATCCAACGCCTAGTGAAATACATATAACCAGTCACCGAAACGATGGCTGCTGCAGAAATTGTGCAAAGGGTCCCTCCTATTATTGCTCCGACCACAGCACCTTTGTTAGAGTCTTGACCTGGCGGGTGTTTTAAACGTTAAACGATCATTTTGCAGTTGAATTTGAAAAACAAGAAACGTCATTGCCTTTCTTTTCTCTCAGAGTCAGCGAATTTACATTTCTAAAACACGATTGGAACTAATTTGGGATAATTGGATGGTGAAGTAAACTCGATTTAACCCTTTGAGCGCCAAAGTCAATTTTTGTCGCCTTTATAAAATGTATCCCGGTCAATTTTTTTTTTAAATTTTTGCAAATATTTTAATGAAAAACTGTTGCAAATGAAATGTGATGTACGTTATGAAAAAAATTATTATTGCAGAAAAAATCATTGAAATTGTTAAAATGTACTAAAATTCTGGTGGGAATTATTACAGCACTCAAAGGGTTAATCTGCATATCTAATCTCATCTACTTTTCTATTTAAGCTACACACTTGTTTTTATGAGTACATTGTAATTTGTTGTATCGCAACATTCAGCTATAGGGCACCTGACACTTTTAAGAAATTTAAAAAATGTAAAGATCCAATTATCCTAAATAAGTTCCGATCGTATTTCAATTAACTGTATATTTTACTCCGATGGATAGGGGTGGGCATTCTGAATATGAAACATGAGAGAAATGTCTGTTCGTTACATATAGAATCGCGTAGTAGTTGTTGATCAGTAATTTGTAAATTATGATAACACTCTGGTAGGATTGCTAAATGTCATCAAATGCGAAATTTATCAAATCACAAAATTTCATTTTTGAGTATTTCGGTCAAAGTAAAGAATAATTCGAACTCTTCCGAATTTGAACAGTTTATATTTGAAATATCGAGACTACAATAACCACAAACTTGTGTTAATGTTGTATTAAATGTTATTGGTAACGTTACACTCAAAATTGTTGGTATTTCTGAGTAAGAGCCATTGCTAATAGAAATCTGCTTAACAGAACTTGAATAGATGTGTGGAAAGTAGTGTCGAATTTTTGGATAATTCGAGTCAAAAGATTAAAGTTTAGCTGTTGAAATAAGCCTTTTGTGAAACATTAGCACACACAATACCAGACATCATAGTTCTTGAATTTGATTGGATCAACATATAATATTAAAATATTAAATATATGACTGAACAACACAAACCTGAAGTAACTG
>LD345572.1:227928-241634 GCA_001465055.1 Ptychodera flava
CGCATACAAACACAAAGGATAACTTTTCAAAACGCTGTTCACTTTTCTTCAATACCCTAAATAATACCTATCTCAAAGCGTACCCTTTCCACAATACTAGCATTATGTACTTTACAGTGCTCAGAAAACTTGTGGCCCTTTGTTTGTAATACACATTTCTTGTTAAATTGGCAAACTCGAGCCTTTAGGCAGAGAAAGGTAACGTTTTAAACGTTTCACGCCGAAATTCCATTATACTGTTATAAAAATAGCAGTAAACATCCCCAGCGACGAGCCTACGAATCGATTTTGACAATTTGCAGTGTAACTCCATAAACGCAGGCGCAATCACTTCTTGTGAACAGGTCAAAATCTCGTTGTATACTTGTCTTAGAGAGGTTTACTGCTAAAATGTACTTCTTCTGTAGCTGCTCTTGTCAACTCGATACGTGTATTATATTTAGATTGCCCCTGGAATATTTACTTTTTGTGAAGTCGGTCTATACTTTCTCAACTTTACTTGATATTGAACGACCACTATAGGATAGGCATTCCTGTCTTGTTTTATAAAGCTGAATGTATGTGCGCTTATTTTCTTTTCGCCGTGAAGGTATTGTCAACGCAATCGCATAAATGTATGATACGAATAGCAAGGAGTGTAGACCATGTGTTACCTTCATGACAGTGATATTTCCCGTTGGTGCAATAGCCATGATCTCCGCATCGGAAAGGACACATGGACGAGGTCAGGAAGCTCGGTGGCGCTATGATTTTTCCATTAATATCTACAATACGTTGTTTAATGAGAAACATATAATGTAAGAGGTGGATTTTGGTACTCGAGAAAGTTTCGTCATCAATTTCATGAATCTGAACTCAAACATACTTTAATATATCGTCGATCAGCTCCACAGATATCACTTTTATGGCGCCTTCCTGCGTAGACTGTAATCACTTAATTCTTGCGATAGACCTATTTAAGGTAGTGCGTGCCTCGAAAGTGAAAGACGTAAACTTTTGCTCAAACTTTCCCTTATGAAACTTTCAACGTTTCTCTTACCAAATCAACAATAAAAAGATTTGGTACTAGAGAAACGCACAATAGTGCCGAATATTTTCGATATTCGAAAAACTGAGACGTGGAAATTTTTTCTTGCCCCAAGAGCTTTAAAATGAGCCCCAACAAGTTGTATACCAGAAAACTACTGAAATAAATTGGGAACAATTTCACAGATCTTTTGAATACATATCTGGTTTTCAGTGTCCGATGCCCCAATTCGCAGCCTGTAGGGTTAATAAAGTTTTTTTAAGTTGATTCTGTAAAAGTTAGAGCAGAGATCGACGGCGGTGATTTTGAAACTCAAATATCAGTAATATTCAAGTAATTTGTTTCTTTAATCATAAAATTGTAAAGTGACCCCTACGTTTTACTCTCAATTTTGAAATAGCAAGATTTTTAAGGTTTGCATTTTCGATCGAGCAGGTGCTATCTCTTAGGTATTGTGCGCATCGGAACTGAAACACTTAAAGATTGCTCAAACTTTTCTTGAGGAAAATTTCGATCATTCTCTTTCAAAATCATGAAATCTGGGCCAACGAGCAACTTTTGGCACAAGCAATTATATTCATTTTAGCGATATTTGTAATTCAACCCTGCCGCCATCCCTGTATTACTCTATTGGTAAATATCAAATTCTCGATTTTCACAAAAATTCGGCGGTGACAACTTTACTACCTCAAGGAGCATAAAAACGAGTTTGAGTATCTTTTCTAAACGCGCATTCTACCTTTATACCACTTCTGGATTTACTGTAGATACAGATTCTGAGTTTACAAATACGATATGCATGTAATCCCTTACCCTTTTGATATAACGTAAGATTCTTCAAAGATACGTCTTCACAATGCTTCTCCATAATGGAGACAACGTCGCAAAGAAACAGCAGACTATCTGAAAACTAGAGATGCCCATGTAGAACAATAGTGACGGTGTGAGTATTGCTTCGAACCAAAAACTTGACAAACAATTTCTGGATTTAAATAGTTATGTTAAGGTGATAACAATCCTTATAAAGACTTGTGCTTACATCAATCATTGGAGAACGATAGATAATGATAATGACCTCATAATTCACAGCTGCAGATATAGCAAGGTACGAGAAAATACATCCTAAAATATTATTAATAAGGGAAAACTGGAATATCGAACAGTTTAAAGCTTTAAGGTAGTAAGCACGTCGAAAGTGAAAGACTTAAACTTTTCTTCAAACTTTTCTCAGTGAAACTTTCATTCATTCTCTCAGTACCAAATCAAGAAGAAAAATCTTGGGTCACTTTGCAAAGTTTTCTGATTGAGAAGTATCTAACGTTTACAGATATTTGAATTTGAAAATGTCTGTCCTTCTTGTGTTAAGTCTATGAGGAAAATATAATTTCAGATTTAATAAAGCTAAGACGGTGATGCAGAATTTTTCCTTATTCGAAGAACTTCAACACTGCCCAACAAGCGGTAGACTAGATAAGCAGTGGAAAAAGTTTGAGAGTCCGAGTATCTGTCCGCGACGCGCATTCAACCTTAAAGGTATACAGTCACCTGTAATCTAAATATGCCCATATATGGTCAAAGGGGCGTTCCTTGATATTCAAATTGCTCATGTGAGGTCGCTGTTTTTAAAAAGCGGCCACCCGCTTAAATCTGTGATTGGTTAGATTTTCTCTTTCCATGGTAACTGTGGCAAAATTGGAACAAGTGACAGTATACCTTTAATATGAATATAATTATCATACCCCTATGTCTTCCACGCACGCGTCCCTTCCGATAAACAAGTCAACCCCTTGAACGTCAGAACATGATGTTGCACTGTCAGAGTTCTGGACAGCCGAAGTGCAAATATCGCGAGCTTGTTGTTCAGTTATACCGGTTCGAGTTGGCCAGGTTAGAATTCTGGGCAAGAAGTCAGGGTCTTGATAATACGTATATCCAGACAAAAAGGCATCGTCACTGTTGTTTTCTTGTCTCCTACAACAAAAAATAAACTTAAATTAAATCAATAACTTACCAGTAACGCTTGTTGGTTTGTATTTTGCCTTTTGCAAATGTAGAAAATCGTCTACTTTTTTAACGCGAAGCTAATCATCCAAAAATTGCGCAAAAAACTTATATGGTCCTGGAATGCTAACTTTGCATTTAAGATATAAGTTGACAAATCAGATATGACAGTCCTTTACATATATAACTATCGACACCGCAGGCTGTGACAGCCTGAGGTATCGATAGCCGCATGCTACTATCAGCAGAACTTCGAGAATATAGCTTCTTTTCACTCGAACTTCACCAATATCTTCGTTTCCACTGGAGATTGGGGTGTGTATTCTTTACCATTCTATTCGCATTGAGCTGGTTTTTATTTCTATTTTTCCATCATCACATTATTGGAATCTACAGTTGTGAACGAAGCAGGTCTGTGTCTGCGATCGCTAATAGAAGAAAGCGAATCATGTCTGAATAAGAAAACAAACAAATTACTGTTTTGCATAAAATGAATAACAATAAGTAGAAATGCGGACCTATCACCGCTGTCGTTTAATTCTTCTGTTATATCAACCCATTCTTGCTGAGGACGATTCAGTTGGTCAGCGTGCTCCTTGATATTTTTCCTGCAGTCTTTGTTGCTGCTTTCACATGCACAGAACTCTTGGTTACTGTAGATGACATCATCTGGGCGATTGTCAAACAGACGTTCACCGTTCGTGACTCTGTGATGGTCAAATACAATAAACAACACGTATAGTCTCTATGTTTTTACATTTTGTCGTCACTGGTACAATTCAACAATTGCTGTTTGTTGAAGATCTTTTACCCATGTTTAACCCGTCGACTTAGAGATCTTCACGAAACA
This sequence comes from Ptychodera flava, assembly GCA_001465055.1. NCBI lineage: Eukaryota > Metazoa > Hemichordata > Enteropneusta > Ptychoderidae > Ptychodera > Ptychodera flava. Next base: position 231,807 of record LD345572.1, read on the forward strand.
TACACAAGTCATTAAACAAATACAAAATATGACATTTTCTCGAATAGTGCGTTGGCGATTCACCATTCTCTTGGCGTCATTGGGCCACAACATATTTCCATAAATACATATTTGATAAAAGAAGTAAGTCATATTAATATACAGGTGATCGAACGCCTTCGATCGCTTTAAGAAAGTAACATAAGCAAACTTACGATATCTATAAATATATCACCACATACCTCCAACTTTCAGAAAATGAATCTGGACGTCTACCAGCATACTGCAAGACCCTTCCATCTCTGTCGGTGAAATCGTTAGTGACATGGCCATCGAATGTTCCACAGAGACCTCTTGAACGATTGAAGTCGTCGCTTGGGATATCTAAGAATATGTTCAGACGGTATCTGTCCGCTGAGACCCGCACTGATCTCTGGGAAGACATTTGCACCTACAAGATAATGGTGGTGACGTATAAGTGAAATATGCTAGTTATCGATGTTATCGCAAAATTACAGATTTCACGTTTTAAAAACTAAAAGATACTTTAAATGTAATAAATTAAAATAATCACGTTTATCAATTCTTGCTTACCAAAAATTCCTTTCCGTTGAGATGCTTGTAAACTTTGTTGCCGTGAACTAGTTTTCCTTCACTTGGTTTCCGAACTCTGGGCGAAGATTTTCCGAAATTCCCGTGGCACATATCTACGGTGATGACGTCATTAGCTTCTTTAATGGCAATTCCACAATTACAGGTGACGGACCAGCATTTCCAAGTCCTCACCTGAACCTAAATCATACAACAAACGTGTTAATGTAAGAAGCGCCTTTGAAAATGAAAGCCTAAAACTTTCTGTCAAGCGTTTTTCCTTTGGCAACTTGCAACACAATTCAAGAATAAATCAGGGGTTACCTTCCAAATTTTTGGTACCAGGGAAACAAATCACCGAATATTTAACGATGTTTGAAATTCAAAATAACCGCAAGATGGTGACATCTGTCCTTACTCCAAGGGCTTCAAATGAGCCCCAACAAGTTAAGTGGAAGACTAATAAAGTACGGTAAAGGCTTGAGAGTCCGAATATCTGTCCCTATGGCGCATTCTATCCTAACAAAAAACATGATGGCGCTATGGTTTTCATTTAGGGGTAGCAATAAGATCTGTATGTCAGATGCTAAGGGTCGCCAGGGCTGTCGCAAGTCGAGTTGATCGACGCATTATGCATTTGGCCTTTGCTCTATGATTTTACATATCCTATAACCGTAAATTAACAAGAAGTTGAGGACTCCGAATTCTGACTGTCCCGAACTTCTTTTGACATATCATTGGGTAGGATTAAACAATATGTAGATCGTTACCTGGAAGTTATTATAGGGGCTCTCGAAGAGTACAAAGTCCCCGACGCCATACCAGTCATATGAACTGTTACAGGAAAAAGAGAAAGTAAACGTATGTATTAAAACAAAGAGGTATTTTTAAACAATTACATTACCAACATTTACACTACCCTTCCAATTATTTCCATGTATTTGATCGCTCAATTAGTTTACCATCAATTTTCCCTACTATCAACATGCTCTCCGTCCCCGTATTGAGCTTCTACGCTAGTTGAAGAAGGAACCGTTTTTAGTAAAGGTAAAACACTTTTTACGACGACTGGCGTGAGCCCTTGTCCAATCAGAACGACGCATTGGTATTACTGGCACGCTTGTGTTATATAATCGAGACATACCATTAACAGGCCGTCAATATTTCATCGACATATTAATGTAAGGTTTGAGAATGCCAGCCTATACCAAAGGGTCTTATTTATATCGCCTTACCTTCCGTCAAACGTTACGTAATGGGGATCTCCTGTTCCATAGCAATGCCCACAGTTAACGTCAACTACCGATATCTATTTTATAAAATGTTTGTAAGAAGGCAGAAAGTGCTTCAACGTACGTTGTTCAGACCAAAAAATACCCCACCAATATTACTGTCTAAATAAATATCGCATACAATTACTTTTAATGTTTAACATAACAGCGTTTTGTAATTGTACTTTCCCGCGATAAAATTAATATATTGTGTAGAGCCGACCCGCATGTGGAATTGAATTATTTATAAATTCAGTATTGTATGGTTCAGTAGATTCACTTGTTTCCCCCAAACTTGATCCAGCCATCCACATAGCAACGTCAACACTAACGAAAAACAATCGTATAATTTACCCCGTTTATGTAAAAGGCTTGAATGGATATTTAGTATGTATTCTGGGATAGTACTAACAGTAATGGTTTCCTTGTATCCCTGAACAACGGCAACAGAACACTGACTAGAAGGCGTGATGTCAACAGTTGTTGTATAGAATCCGTCTTCTTGACAGTCTCTCACAGCCAGAACTTTAACGATATGATTTTCATCGAAGTCCGTGTAGTCAATGTCCACCCTACATTTGTCAAATACAACATCTCGGCGACCAATGCCATAATTAGCTGTAAAAAAATCGTTTACAAAAAAATTGAAGCGATAATTTTGAAAGTTCAAACATGCCATGTAGCCGACTTAAACTCTTACAGGTTACTTCGACAAAAATAGCAGTGTTAAAACAATGGAAAGGTCACATTCCCCCAAGCCCCACAAAGGTGGTTTAACCCTGTGATACAACCGCAACTTTGATCAGGTCATCATTCTACCTTTGGCGACAGATTATCAACCTCACCCTAACCGTTGCAAGATGAATTTGAAACCGAGGAGAAGAACAACAAACGTGAACAAAAGCAACGATATTTTGCGTGAATAGGCTGTTCGCCATTGCCGATGCTTCTGAAGAACCCTCAAGAAGAGAACGAAAATTCTTTTTGATTTACCACTCCTGGGAGGTTAATATAAAGCTTGGAGTAAATAAAAGTGCCATCGGTTTTATTTTCTATGAAATTCGAAAATTATGCTTGTCTCAATAGAGCTGTGCTTGATTTTGAAGGGAATTTTTGGCCCTTGCGTTTCGAGGCACGTACAACTTCATAGATATTCAATAAGAATTATTCAATATCGTGCGAGATTAATACCAGGTCTTGCAGTGATGTCAAGAGTGCATCGCATAGCTATGTCTGTCCTAACTGATACATTGACATGACTTCCGCCCTCTATCACTGATACATCTCTTGGGGTAACCTAGAAGAGGAGATATTTGAAACATTATGATAACGGTTATAGGCAGTTAAAGTACATCGTGATTAAGAAGAAGTGGAATATTGACAGAAATTCAGCTTTTCCTGGCTTTTGCATTGCAATCAAGATACACATGTTATGCCGTTATGCCCAGTCTTAAATTGATCTACGAGTTGATATCGTTACCTGGAAGCCAATGTATATCTTATTGCTTGAAACTGCTGGCCCAAATATTCCAAAACTAACATATGACCCAGAAACGTCACAGCTCACCTGCAAAGTAACAAACAAATATCTCTCTGGCGTCTCATATATGTGTACTAATAAAAAAGATATATGGTAGACATAAGATATACTAGTAAATTGACATAAACCTAACTTTATGTATTGCTTTGTAAAATGTGTGAAAATTTAGTCATTACTACCCCACTTGCTGTAGTGGATTAAAGTGGTTTTTAAACGTGATTGCGTGAATAATTCATCATTTCAAATGCCATTCAATTCAGTGAATGGTTTGATGGGTGGGGCGAACTTGACCAAAATACTGCACGACATGCAAGACAGAAAGGAAACCGTTTGGTTGGCAAAGGGCTTAGTTGATTGACGGGATACACACAGAGAGTATATGAATGATGGTAATATGAGAAAAGTAGGAATCATAACACTGAAAGTTATACTGACAATGTACAAAAGTTACCTGCCGGCCAATTTGGTATTCACTTTCATACAAACTGCTTGTTCTTTTCAAACCTCCGATGTACTCGGTTTTCACAAGCACATCGTCAAGATACCAATTAACAACATAAGTGGCGTTCATCCAATGAGATGACGTGAACATACATTGGAAGAATACTTCTTGATCAGTGGCAACCTGACTCACATGTTGAACATTCGGTGGGTTCTCCAATGTCGGGTACAACTCTACGAAAGAAAAATGATAATAGAAAGGAGAGATTTTGTTGTGTGAAACATTATCTTCTCGGCAATTTTTCGATCCCCCGTGTCTATATGCCCGATATATTTAACTTTTCAATCCAGGGTTATTTCTAAAAGGGTAACTTTTTGCTATTCGGACTAAATTCAAACTCACCTACTATCTTAATATACAAATACCACTTACTACTTTTTCTATCTTACACAGCCCAATTCTATCAAATACGGATAAGTCCAAAAATCTTAAACAGCCCTCGTATGTGTTCAGTGATATAGTTATCAAACGATTGAAAGGAGGCTTATTTTGCGAGATCGTGAACCTTTAGATGTGGCTGAGAAGACTTGATTGCTCCTTGAACAAAATGTGTTTTGACTTAAAGGTATACAGTCATCTTTAATCTAAATATGCCCATATATGGCCAAAGGGGTGTTCCTTGGTATTCAAAATGCCATGTGAGGGCGCAGCTTTTAAAAAGCGGCCACCCGATTAAAATATGTGATTGGTTAGGTTTTCTCTTTCCATGGTAACTGTGGCAAAATTGGAACAGGTGACAGTATACCTTTAAGGTAGAACGCGCCTCGGGGACGAAATTCGGGTTTTCTAATTTTCTAATTTTTCTTGTAATCTACCACTTGTGGGAATTCATTTTAAAGCTCTTTGTGAAAGAAAAGTTTTCACCGTTTTAGTTTTTCGAAAAATCGAAATGTTATCTTTCACTTTATAGTTAACACAGGGATAGAAGCCATTTTGAATTTCAAATATTAGGAAATCTTAGGTAATTTGTCTCTCTAGTACCAAAGTTTGCAAAATGACCCCTGATTTTTATTCTTGCTTTGGTAAGAGAATGGTCGAAAGTTTCATTGAGGAATGTTTGAGCAAAAGTTTTAAGTCTTTCACTTTCGAGGCGCATATTACCTTAATGACAATGGCATCAGAAATTTGATAGTGCATCTTAATTTATAAACAAAGATCTGCACATCCATACATCTACACGACAACTCGCACAGACATCAGCCAATCTTGCCCGTACCTGAGCATCCAGGCTGGAAATCTCCGTTTGTAGGAGATCTTTGACCAGGTTTGCAAGGTTCTCTGTCGCCTAGAATTTACAAGAAAATTCACTGGGGTCAAATTTTTCCATGAATTTAAGAATAGACATGTTAAGTTCGGGCAATACTGATATACATTCAACAAAGTACTATTGACTCGTTCAATTTATATTGATGTGTTTCTATACCTGCACAATATGCACTCGGACATGTAGGTAGAGGGCGCAATTCATACACGAAGAATCCTCCTTGGCAATTCTTCACGCGTATATTAAGAGATCGGCCACAGCAGTCTCCATCTGAATGTTATAGAGTAGAAAAACGTGTGATTAAAATCGAATGCGCGTTATAGTCAGCTATTCGGACTCTTTAATTTTCCCTTTAGAGATAACATAGAGAAAGCAACAATGTGGAATCCAAAATATCGGTAACTTTACGGTACTATATCTCCCTGGTACCAACACTTGTACGTTGACTCCGATGAATATTTTTGATTTTGAAAGCGAATCGTTTGAACATTAATCGAGCAAAATTTAGGCAAAATGTTAAATCTTGTATTTCGAGACACATACCACCTTAAGGCAACTTATCAATATAATTAAGGTAATATGCACCTCGAAAGTGAAAGACTTAAACTTTTGCTCTAACTTTCCTCAAGGGATCTTTCAATCATTCTCTTTCAAAATCAAGAATAAAAATAAGGGGTCACCGTGCAAATTTTGGTACTAGAGAAACAAATAACCCAAGAATTACCGATATTAGAAATTCAAAATGGCCGCCATCCCTTTGTTAACTCTATAAAGAAAAAGAAAAATTTTCGAATTCGAAAAACTAAGCCGGTGAAAAGTTTTCTTTCACCAAGAGCTTTAAAATGAACCCCCACATGTGGTATATCAGAAGAGAATTGTTAAAGTTTGACAGTCCGAATGTCTGTTCCCGAGGTGCGTTCTGCCTTAATAAAAGTGCTTTGCAAACGTATGGTCACTTGTAAATTTGATATACTTTGAGATTTATCTTCACTAGGTGCTGTCAATACGCACAACATTATGCCTACTCTTTGGAGATTAGAGCTAACATTGGAATGCTGTTCATGTTCATAATCCGGTGGTCACTATTAAAATCCGGATTTGTAAGTAGCGATTGTGTTGGTCGTGCAGATGTAACGGTTGAAAATACTGTGCACGCGCTCTGCACTACCGTTCTGAAATTTGCAGAAAGTACAGAATAAGACACTCGTATTATGAAAATCTTCTCAGAATATTGACTTGTCAACATTCAGGCATGGAGACATGCAAAGATATCTTAGAAGAACAATAACATGACAAATAGTTAAATTAAGCGCCCATACTTACCAATGTTTATACAGGCATCAACCGTTGTTATAAAGTTCACATCTGGTAGAGGGCTATTGATCCAGACCGGGTATTGAGTTCCACACATGCCTTCGTTGATACACGTTGTTGGTATCTCCCCTCCTGCCTCACTAACAAACCTGTACCAAGCTTTCCTGATATTGCTGTCGCAGATAGTGTCGGAGGAGTTCGTGAAAAGGGTCGATCTGAACCCTGAACTTCGATAGCGGTTGTCGATGTTCAGGTGGCTGTCATCAGCGCATGCGTCTTTGACTTAAAATTTAGGGAAGAAAAGGGAAACGTGATGCGGTACCAATCCTATCTGAACTACAGATTGTGTGTAGTGTAACGCTTCTATGGCCTTTCACACCGTTTGAGACATAACCATTCAAGCATGTCGGTTACAGTTAAGAACTGCTTCTGGCACACGTGCTGATGTTTTTGTTGTATCTTTCCTGCTTACGGCATAGATGGTTAGACGTTAAAGGAAAATAGAATGTCACTATTCCATAGTCCGAAAAAAGTTGCTAAAGTTTGCCATTGTAATCATAGTGCCACAGTTCTCCATAGGTCTATTTTTGTGTCGAAGTCAATTTTACAATTTGCTTTTTACGGGAGTTCGATAAATAAATAATGTACAAAAATTATGACTGAAGTTAGAAATGATACCGTCGAAGGACAGACCTTAGAATTATAGTAACAACGAAGGTAATATATTCTATTGTCAATTGCCCCGGTTGTAATTTCGCCAGCATGTACTGACTCTGGATTTAAGGCCCGCTTGTAGCACTTAACGTGATAATTTGGAACGTGAATTATCTAATTGTTATATGTTGTCACGTCAAGAGTAGTTTTCATATTTATGCTAAGGATGAATCTATTATCTATAATTCATATCCATTGTTCTGTCGAGGTAGAATGCACTCCGGGGAGAGATACTCCGACTCAAAAACTTTTGAGATACATTTTGGTCTATCACTTGTGGGGGCTCGTTTTGAAGCTTATAGAGTAAATAAAGATTTCACCGGCTTATTTTTGTGAGCGTCTAAAATTGTATTTTCCCCATAGAATTAACACAGGGATTGTTGCCATTTTGAATTTCACATATCGGTAAACATTGGATAATTTGTTTCTCTAGTAAGAACTTTTGAACACTGACAACTTATTTTTTTGTTTGAATTCGGAAGGGAACTGGTTAAGGTAGTTAAAGCTATTTCTGACCTCTAGAGTACTCGTGCACCCGCCAAGTATGTTTTCTATAGGCCAAGAGGTTTGTCGCACTTTTCCATGTGCATTAAAGGGAAATTCCTATGATGGCAAACACGAAGAAACCATTTTGCGTCTACTAGTTATGCCTTCTACATTGACTTGATTTATCATAATAGTGTAAACTAAATTATAATAGCGATGTCTGCAACGTGAGACGACGTGACTCACCGGTTTCCCAGATTTTCACTGTAACGTTGGCGATCTTTGACGATTGGGCGTTCATTTCTCCGCCCCATCCATCGATCACATTGACCACACTCCCATCAGCCTCAGAGGGAGACCACATTGTCACTTTATCGTTATTGTACGCAAATATCAGACCGCCATATTTGAAACCTGAGCGAGCTTGTTGGGCACCCATGCCATAGAAGACGAAGTGTTCATTCGGTTGACTGATTGACTCGACCTGAAAGGAGCGACATAGGAATGCGGTCACACAGCATATAATATTGGACAATCGTATGTACTATGAAAATCTTAAAAAAACATGACAATTAAATAAATTTTAGGCTTTGACATGGATCAAAATAGATTATTTGAATTAAAGGTAAGTTTAAAATAGAACATAAACCATGAAGTCAAAGAAACTTCGATGAAATTAAAAAGAAAAGACCGTTTCTTCATTTGTGTAACTTTTTCAACAGTCGGGCATTATATAATTAACAGAAAATTCTGGCGAAAAGAATGCCACCAATAGTGGGGTAAGACAATTATACAACAAGTGAAAAAAATCACGTACTTCAACGACAACAAAGTCTGGACTTGTCCCAAACGAAGATAGATCCATTTCGTGGTAAGTAACCTCACCATCTTGTCCCATTTGTAAGTGGCCGCCTAGAGTAATGTCTGGTTCTGGAAATTTGTCTCCCCACACTCTGATTTTGACCTTGCCTTGAAGAAAGCGGTGCGAATGAGACCAACCGTCCGAAGATGAGAAAAGAGCACCTGGTGGTGGGGAATAGGTAAACACAAATAGATAAGTAAATAAAGAAAGAAAGAAAGAAAAAAGAAAGAAAAGGTAAATGAATAAATGAATAAATTAGCAACAACAGTTCACCAATGGAGGGCACTCGACAACCTTCTACACTAACATGTTGTTAAAAATAATAATAAACGGTAATAAACGATTTATTCGTAGCGTATCAAAGACAGACGGGAAATCCATAAATATTATGCCAACGAAAGTACAATGTGGGTCCACGAGGCTAAAAATTAATTTCAAGTGGAAAATTTAAAATTAGTTTGAAGGTATAAAATGAACGAGTCTTAGGCCAAAAAAGAAATTGTTTCTGGTTCTTGACATTCAGCAAAATTGATGCGGCGACGTGGTTTTTTCTTGTTTGGTCCTCTCTTTTTTATTCCTTACAATGCTGGTTTGGCACTATTGATGTAACAGCTATTGTCTTTTATCACTGCTGTATAATACATCCGTTTCCTTTTTAGCATTTTCGGACATGCAAACAGGGATATTAAGGATAGCTTTACTGATGAGTATGTAACCCTCAAAAAAGACAAGACGTCCAGGTTCTGAAATGACGCGCGCGGTGACCAGAAAAGATCTTTTTTGACCTATCGACGAGATGGCAACATTTTTCTTACCAACGTAATCACCAGTGAAGTCATTAACAGTTGGCGCCCAGGCCCTGACACTACTGTTGTCGTATGCGAACACGATACCTCCATGATGTCTCCAATTTGAACCGTCATCAGATTGTGCGGCACCTGAAGTATGGATAAGTACATAAAAAGGTAAACACAACAATGCACATAGACGAATGCGCAAACCCAGACAATGCGAGCATATATGCATAAATACCGATGCACAGTAATAGAGACATCATGTGTCATATATATATATATATATAAATATGTGCATGCATGCATGAATACATAGTACATACATACATACATACATACACGCACGCACGCACGCACGCACGCACACACACACACACACCACAGCCACACACACACACACACACACATACATACATACATACATACATACATACATACATACATACATACATACATACATACATACGTTTACACATGCGTGGATGGCAAAGACTTACCGATGCCATCGTAG
>LD345572.1:243238-259187 GCA_001465055.1 Ptychodera flava
TGTTGAAGCATTGGAAATGTCACATTGTGAAACAAGCGAGTCGGTGATTTATACATAAGCCCCCTTGCACCAAGGACATGCAGGGCACTTTATTAAAAATGTTACATTGTATTTGCAGATAAATCTCGGTAAGGCACACGTAATTATGTTTGACAAAACGTTTTTCTCAAAGTATCAAAAGGAATTCCAATGGACAATACATTTTCGTGTGAGAATTTTCCAGTTAGTAACACGATAACAAAGAGAGGTCATAACTGCAGAGTTATAAGAATGCTTTCGATAGTGGCTTACTTCTGTTGCATGTTAACAGTGCTATTTGTTAACTTCGAAATTAATTACATATATAAGCTATATTTCACGAAAACACTACATTGGAAACATCATAACTAAATAGAATGTACATTCTCTCTCTCTCTCTCTCTCTCTCTCTCTCTCTCTCTCTCTCTGAGTTCAGTGACTTACATGTTTGAGTCATCGGCTGGGTGTACCACATAATCTTTCTCGAGTTACCTTCTCCGAGAATCTCGCTACCTTTGTATGTCCTTTAGACTTACCTGTACATAGATGGGTACCTCTCTGAGGTCATGGGAAACTTCCAGAAATGAGTCGTCTCCTGCCTGGGATCTTACTGGAATCCACTGACTTGAGAATGAAGGCTGTGGAAGTCGTAATGCTGTAACAAAATCGGAATGCAGATTCTGGTCACATCAAGTGTAAATTAAATGACATCACATCAAGTGAAAATCAAACGACTCAGAGTGTATGTTACGCTAATTTCATGAATTTAAGTTAATAGTTTGATAAACGGAAGGTTTTCGCCCCTGCTCAACGTCTTTCTTGTAATTTCTAACAGTGAGGGCGAGAGAAAGCACCTTTATTCAAGAAAAAAATCCCGAAGCTATTTATCGCCAAAAACGATATAAAATCGCATCTCCGTCACGAAATGTGGTAAAATACGAACGAACCAATGTCAAATTCAATAAGACATGAGGTTCATAGCTGTCATGTTTGTATGGGGTTACTTGAAAAGTCAACCAAAACCATGACGACGAGTGTCGTTGTTGATGTTTCCAAAAATATGTTCCTCAACAAGTTTCAGTGATTTAGAGATCAAAAGTCAATGTTCTTACTCACCTGTTGCTAGGTAAGACGAATAGTATAAATGCACACTAAATACCATTACAAATAATATGACCACACGTCTTGTCGACGGCATTTTTAAAGGATGCTGTGGAGTGTAAGGTCAATAACGGTGTTTTAAACAAGATATGTTACTACTCGCTGTTGTTACGATTACGCGACGTCACATACTGGCGGCGCCACCGGTTGCATGTACACCCCAAGTGTCATTGTATGATGGCATAATAAATCTATCTTGTTTGAGATTTATTGAATGCGAGTTGAAAGTACGGCTTACCGGGCAGAATCCTTGTGAACATGTAAACCTTACAGTGAATTTCAAAGTAGCTTGGAATTACAACGTGCTAGGGTGATTAGAAAAAACGTTTCTGGCAAAGAATGTTCGTGTACGGGTGAGGGGTGAGTTTTTCAGTAGGAGCGCGCCAATACTGACGATGTTGACAGTGGTAGTGGACGTCCTATTGGGTTAAATTGTTGCAAAATTTATCAAAGAGAACATTTGCAATGGATGCAGTTGGCGTCATTTTCTATCGCCAGAAACGTTTTTCTTATCACCTAAACAAGTTGTAATTCCAAGCTATTTTGAAATTTACGGCAATCAGTGTGAAGCTCTCTCGACTGCACGAGACTTGAAAACGTTAAACAGCATATAAAAAGATTTGGCGGCATTATGGTATGATGAATGTAGACGATATCATATTTATAGTTCCTTCTAGATTGTCCTGAGGACATCGTTTGCAGATCTCAACAATGGCTCCGGGCGAGGGATAATTCTGACGATGTTTATTGTATGTTACGTTACCAACACTAAGCATGTAATTCATATATCAAATCTGATATAAACGCCTTCCAAAATTTTCAATTGAGAAACATATTCATGCCTGCAAGCCACAATATACCAATGGATATAAGGGAATATTGAAATGAAGAGTCTCATCTGATATGAATCACTCGAAACATACAAATAAATTATCGAAATTCAAAAGTGCTTTCTGCCTCTATACGATCCGTAAGGTGAGCTCCTGTCGTCAATCTAGTGTAAGATGAGTGCTTCTCAAACACGACAATGATTCACAAAAAATAAGCTTCTATGTCAATAAACACACTTAACCCTTTCACCATCATGGTTTGTCCCAAATCCATTGTTTTCTACGGTAAAGTTGGACCTGTATACAGGGAACTGGGGGTGAAAGGGTTAAGATGCTTAGTCCTATTTGAAATTCAGATTTTGTGCCGAAACAACATGATAAGATTGTTTTCAGTGTACAATATCGTCGTGGTTGGTGTAGCTAACGGGACGTGAGGGCGCATAAGTAAACTATAGGTGTATATTTTTTGCTCTGAGTGTTATTCTAAATCCACTGTTGATTTGACCAACGTGTTTTGGTCTTCGAAATGGACCGCGGTCGGGATTAAATGCCAATGTCCCGTATAAAAGGGGGATTATGGTAAGACTATGCAAATGTGAAAAAGCCACGCCATGGGAAAGACGCACTCAATTTGCTCCGAGATTTCCAAAAATGCGACGTGTGAACGGCGTTAATTTCCTTCCAATCTCATACATGACGTGCTGTTTATCATGATTACCGGCGGCCTGAGCGATCCTTGATCCATGCTGAGCACAACCACGGTCCGAGGGACCGTGGCACAACTAACTGAACTAAAAGAAGCGTACTGACGTATCACTAAAATCACCGTTATGTACCTAAACATACGCGTACACAGCAACATACAACACGATGAGACATATGTAATGAACATCCAAGAAACGGTATTCTCTTTTTAGAGTGAATGGTGGTCCTGAATAGAACCATTTTGTATGCGGTCCTGTAAAAGTTATGAACATTGAGTCTTCACACGTCGTTTGGAAGTCATTCAAACTTTCATTTCTTCCTTCAGGCATCGAAACTGAATCTTTTCTCTCATATTTTGAGGATTTGCCTGTGGCGTTGTGACAGGTTTGATCGATGTTTATATCATTTGAGCCAATTCAGTTTAGCTGACTGGACTTGAAATTCCAGCGTCGATTACATCGTTACCACTCTCACTGGCCACGTCAACATTGCGTTGTTTGATACACCCTCCACCCTAATCGACGACGGCCGCGGCCCTGCACGGCTGTCCTGGGGGTCTCATCAGCCTCTAATTTTCTTTACCAATGTATTTCAAAATTCTTTGCTGATCATTTAGTTTCCTTTTGTTGAAGTTTTCTGGCTCACATATCGTGAAAAGCAGCGTATATGGTATTCTAATTAAATATGCATGCTCATTCATGGAAGTACGGACAACTTTTCCACAATGTCTCAGTCATATGCTATTTGCATATTACCACAGACAAATAGAAACAGACTGGCAACGGGTATTGTTCAAGGCGTGAAGCGGTTACGTAAGTCATCCATGTTCGCCTCGCCTCACGTAGCTCTCGCCTCGCTTTTCCGAAGAGTGCCGACCATGCACCCTTCGGTAGTTTCCGGATTTTCGCCAATTTTTAAGCGAAAGTATGTCACTCGGCAAAGTCTATGGTATTGTTGTCATGTGGTGCTGAGTGGAATCGGCATGCTGGCGAAAACGGGAAAGTTTTGAGCTTCGGGAAAGTGAGTTTTACCATTTTAAAAATTCCTCTTACATTTTTATGAATATATAATGAGTGTGTTTCAACCAAATTTGAAAATCTTCTATCGATACTGTCTGGTTTAACTCAATGGTTTACGGTCCGTCATGTCGTCTATTAAAAGTTGGTTATTGAACAACGCGTTTATGAAACTGCGGGCGTGTTATGTTTTGATTGGCGTGAAGCAGTGTTTCTGCCCTGAGAGCTCACAAAGTAAGTGTGGTTGCTACGCGACTGGCAGCACGATGCCATCTCGTCGTACTTTTCGCATAATCTCGTGCAATTATAAACCACGAACAAAGGTCTCAAAAAAATTTAACACCTGTGAAGCTCATATTAATATGAAAAGGCCATAGTCTACCGAGACGAAGATGGAATAAAAGCCTTGCTGCGTTGCTACTCTGTGTCTTCTATTTGTCTGTGATATTACTAATGGTTGTCGATGTTTTCCAAGGTTACCTGTCCGAGATCACCGGATATGCAACCTGCGCTTACTATACTTCGGGTCATGCCGTTACTCCAAACAGTAGAAGGTTCTAACTTACGACCACAATCTGCTGCCGTCCTTGTAGACTATAATTCATTTGCTAGACTTTCCCCTTATTACATGTATGTCTAGTGTGCGCGCTTGTACTGAACACGAGACGCTCAGAGCTAGATTTGAACTCAATACAGTGCCCAAGGAAATTCTCTCCTGAACTATGTCAAGACTCATTTCATCTTCCTTCCGAACTTAATAATATGTCTATTTCAACGACTGGCTTCCATCACGGCGCCTCTACATTCAAATCACCCGCTGCTGTTGTAAGAAAGTAGTCGTTTCATGTTGGAAGCTGGGGTTGAAAGCCGTGTCCCGTTCGAAATCGCAGCGGAATATACACAGATCGACTTAGGGGTAAAAACAACTATAGCAAAAATTCAGAGATGTATTGAAAGCCATGCATCTGGTTTGAATGGGGAAATCCGTCTCCCAACTCGGCGATACATTGGTATAGCGGCCATTCTGTTTCCTAAGTTCCTATATTTCTATTGCATATCGCAACGGCCATCGCCGTGTATCGAACCACAAACGTGGTTTGAAAATCGTTTGAATTTAGTAAATTTTCGATGGGATTCGAACTCAAAACGTACGGCATCCAGTCACCTAGCGAATATAACGCAGTCGAGAAAGGTCTGTCGGCCAGACCACAGCACCTCGGCCAGTCTACAACCCCCGGTTTATGAGCTACAGTGTGCTTGAATCGTGTGAACCCTGCAAATTTCCGTATTATTCAGGCAAGGGTGATAATCGGTAGCTCCCGGTGTAATAGATAGTTTATGTTTCTCAGATAAACCTACGACTAACGGGAAGTTACAGTTATCATGGGCGCACAATAGAGGGATTACTGATGACGCACCATTTGCATACACTGGGCGGGAGTTTTTGAATTCTCATAGCGTCGCATTGACTGTATGATAATTTTGAATAATAATCATGATGGGCACTGACGTGACATAAGCAAAGAGAGGTCAAATGGTTGTACAGGGAACACATTTTGAAACATATGCGTTCTACGAGAAAAAATGGAATATTTTTCAGGTTATTTTCGACTCAAGAGTAGGCGCTATATATTCACAGACATCAAATGCAAGATTTAATGACAATGAACACCTGAAACATGGCAAAATTATGGGGTTATGGGACCAAACACGGCAAGTCCGGTCAGTAGCATGGCTTTTTACATTTGCGTTTATTTACGATAATCCAGGTTTTATATGGAAAGTTCCTGTTTAACCATCCCGCCCAGTGTTTGCCAACGACCGACGTTACTACGACCACAGACAAACATGGACAGACTCGCAACGGGTATTGTTTAAGGCGTGAAGCGATTACGTAACCCATCCATGTTCGCCTCGCCTCAGGTTGCTCTCGCCTCTCTTTTCCGAAGAGTGCCGACCATGCATCCTTCGGTAATTTTCGGATTTTTGCCAATTTTTAAGCGCAAGTATGTTCGGCAAAGTTTGTGTTTTTGTTGTCATGTGGTGCTGAGCCGAATTGACGTGCTGGCGAAAACGGAAGTGTTTTGAGCTTCAGGAAAGTGAGTTTTACCGTTTTAAAAATTCCTCTCATATTTTTATGAATATATAATGAGTGTGTTTCAACCAAATTTGAAAGTCTTTTATCGATACTGTCTGATTTATCTCAAAGGTTTACGGTCAGTCATACCGTTTTTCACACGTGCGTCAAGGAAGGACATTTTTATTAAACTGTTGGCGTGTTATGTTTTGATTGGCGTGAAGCAGTGTTTCTGGCCTGATAGCTCATAAAGTAACTATGGTTGCTACGCGACTGGCAGTACGATACCATCTCGTCGTATTTTTCGCATAATCTCGTGCAATTATCAACCACAAACAAAGCCTCGAAAAAGTGTAACACCCTTGAAGCTCATTTTAATATGAAAAGCCAATAGTCTACCGAGACGACCATAGAACAAAAGGCATGCCGCCTTTCCAGTCTGCCTATATTTGTCTGTGCTACGACGTTGCCTACATTGCTCTTGTTGGTTAATTTGATAATTGCGATCTTTCGCATTATCTGCGTAATCTGCTTGCTATCAAACCACGCTAAAAATTAATGTAAGTAAAGCCTTCGTTTCCCGGTTCGTTTCACTTATACTATGGCAATGCTCGAAAGAAAAAGAAAAAAGAAAAGAAAGAAAGAAAAATTATTTTCATCACAGGAGCTTGCTGAGTGGATTTACTGAAGTTTAGAGGTCATGTCAACGTTTATTATTAGAATGATTCGGCTACTTATTATGCTGTTGCCATATGTACACACTGAATTGGCGCCGTATACTTAGTGGAAATAAGTCGACTAGAGCCTTTACAAGATTGGGTGATGACGCTTACTTGCTCACCTTGAACTGACAGATACTGTAACAATGTTTCAACTGTTCATATGTCTTGCAAGTTTTGTATAATTCTTGTAAGAGAAGTAAGAAAAAAATTATGTTTTTATCAGGGCGGAAGACATGAAAATTACTTGTAAAAAGTGGATAAGTTTATTTGTTTGCATGTTTGAGTTTTAAGGGTCACTAAGCAACTAACACCATAGAAATTCACAAAGTAACATCGACAAAGTGTTCGAGGTGTCACTACAAAAGCAATTTGTTGGAAGAATTAAAACTACACACATCTATCAATTTAAACCGCGAAAAGGCAAACTGGGCGTAATTGAATTTAAGGTTCCAAGACAAAAAATTGATCTTTTTAATCTAACAATTGTCTGGTGGTTAATAAGCTCAGAACAATACAAAAGCAATTCGTTGGAAGAATTATAACTACACACATCTATCAATTTAAACCGCGAAAAGGCAAACTGGGCGTGATTGAATTTAAGGTTCCAAGACAAGAAATTGATCTTTTTAATCTAACAATTGTCTGGTGGTTAATAAGCTCAGAACATCCGTAAATTTTACATTTCCTGAAGCCAATAGGGGAACATTTTAGTGGGAACATTTTAGCAAAAATAGTGTCACCATTGTTTACATAACTATCACGTGGTAGGTAATTTGCATAACCTTTCAGAAATCGGTTTCCCTATGTTTTGTCTCAATTCTTAAAAATATCTAACTCAACCTTTCTGGAATGCAAGCTGTCACAGCGGTTTTACAGAGTGTGTCTCAGATTTGTTTATATCTTGCTTAGTACTTTTTGGAGCACAATTTTAAAGAAATCAACTAGGATTAAATTCACCGCTCTGGAAGTTTTTCTGACATAAAAATTGTTCAAGAAGGTTTAAAAAATTTTTGAGACACACATTTTTGAAGATCTTTAGGACGGCTTGCACTCACACAAATTTCAGCCTTATATCTCAAAGCATTGATACAAAACATAGGGCAAACCGATTTTTGAAAGGTTATTTAAATTACCTGTCACGTGATAGGTTTGTAAACAATGGTGTCACTATAGTAACCAAAATGTTTCCCCTGTATCCAGGTTTTGCGAAAAAATATAATTTACGGGGGTTCTGAGCTTATTAACCACATGAGAATTGTTAGCTTAAAAAGATCAATTTCTTGTCTTTGAACTTTAACGCTTGATCTACATGGGCAGATTTGACCAATTGCTCTGTCTAATACTAGTATTTATAACTTGTTAGAGAAAACAATAAATAACCCTTACATTACGGGCCAATCGATTTCTTCTCCGTATCTACCTGTTTTCGAGGTTGGTGACCCTGATGTGTTCTGAGCGAATATACATAAGAATGAATGAATACTGCATGGAGCTCAGTACAGCCTCGTTTTAATTATAGATCAAAGTTCGCCAATTTTACAATTTTGATGGCAGGGTACTTATATTCAGTGTGACCCTTATATCGACTGTATGACCTCTTGTCTCTTGGCTCTGTTTGACCCTGCTGCTTACAGTTGTCACGATTGAATCACGCGGTGCACAAGTGGGCAAAGTAAATGGCAAGGATAGTTTTTTTCCGAATGACAAATAATCAAGACACCTTAAACAAAGCGTTGGATTGTAAATTAAAATGAAATATTGATCAGTTAATAACATGTCACTGTTGATGTTTCATTGCATGTTGGTCCAGATGACGTAATGTAACTTCATTTGTAGGTCTGACCAATTTTGCTGATTGACATATATAAAGACCTTTGGCGTTGCCTTGTTAAACTTGATGCTACTTAAAATGTCGCTTTGGCAAAGTTATTGAAGCAAAAAGGCTGGAGCAGGCTAAATTTCATGACACTGGCTTCCAAGCTGCAGTATGTGGGTAACTGATCTCGTAAGCAGCAATTTTTGAAGTCCTTGTTAAACACATCGGATCCATTTTCAAGATAGTTAAGGGGCAACAATAGTATTTTTTTCAGTTTTCTTCCTCTTTTATTGTCTCATATGAAATATAGGTGCAGTATATCATATTTTCCGTATTACTCACTTAAACTCATTCAGTCATACTCTTTTGCAGTGTGTTGTGTCAACTTTCAATAATTCGCAACTTACCACGTTGAAGCAAATTTGGTATTTTCCTTCCGCGGATCATAATTGTCATGAGAGAGTGCTGTATTTGACACATGAGTTCAATATATCACTAAATACATACATTCCTACCAGGAATCAGTCTGTAAGTTTGTCATTTATATGCTTGTGTTTTTTTTTCACGAGGAAATTTACATTTTGCTTGCCCGTGTCGTTTGATTTAATCGTAGGCCTCAACTCTCCCCACTCCTTGTCTGTGTCCTGATCAATGTAGTTTGTACCACTGAGGGGTAAACGCTATTTTTCCAACTTTCTTCCTCTCTCAATTTATCACCAACTTTAAACATGCCAAAAGCTATTCTGGAATTTACGGGGACTCACAAAAATTCGTGATATCACATCTTAGAGCACTCGGTAACCAATATGTTTAGTATAAAAATCGATACATCGATTTTCATCAAGCTGTAAACAGAAGTAAGAACGGTTCTGAGGCTAAATGCTTCTCTCCCAAACGCCGATGATTGAGTGATCCCGTGCTCACAAACAAGTTTCAGCAAGTTGGCGTTTCAAAATATACCGCATCTCTAAGCAACACACATGCCAATCAGCAAATTGATCAAACCTACAAATGCAGATATACGACGTCATATTAAGCAATTCAATACAACAAAACATCCAGTTAGCTATGAGAGATAATACTTTACAGTAAATCAGAATTATTAAAATCTGCTACTTGACGGTCAAATTTTGTCAAAATGACCGTAAAGCTTTTTGCATGACCGTGGGTGAAAAATTCAAATTCTGGAGACCAGCAATGACATGATATTTAATATCTAAACAAACAAAGGGCTAAAATTAACATAACACAAAGTAAGGTGGCATTGGCGCAGAAGCATAGGCGTGTCTGAATTAATAATACATATTCTCGCAAATAGATTGTTTACTTCACTCCTGTTAGATTCTTGTATATCGTAAGCAAGGTAAGTTTGTAACTCATGTTTCATTTGCCTGGACGTGATTGTTTTTTCAAGTAATTTTATAATGTAATATGTTTCTTTGAGTAACTTGGAAAATGTGATTTATAACATACCTTTGTAAAGTGAGAGAGAAATGAAAAGAGGAAGGATATTGCAAAAATACCGTGGTTGCCCTACAGTAGTTCAAACTTAACTGCTCACCGGGGGAGGGGAAGGCCCACGAATGAGTCGAGTAACGCGGGCAGAGTACAAAAGAATATGGCCCCTTAAAACACAAGCATAGAAATGAAGAACGTACGTACTGCTACCTGATTGGAAATTATACATTTACTTACAAATTGCACTTATGTGCTAAATTTAGTACCCTGTCAGCAATTGGCAATTATGAGCCGTGGGAAAGTCAATACCAGATTGTTGGAGCGCAGAGATTTGCAGACAATGAAAAAATAAAAACAAACGCTGCAAAAGAGTGTCTTATAAAACGGGATGAGTTTCAGGAGCTTAGAACATATGATGTAAAGCGACTATGTTTCATGTAATTGAGAAATTGTAAGAGGAAGAACATTTACAAAAATACCGTGGTTGCCCCTCAGTGGCGGAAATCATATTGCTAGGCGAGGGTCGGATCTCTGTTGATCATGATTTCAAAAATTGCATCAGTAGCTGGCCCTAGAATACGGCCATGTAAGTCATTATCGATTAATTTTGCCTGCTCCGGCATTTTAAATTTCCTTTTTTATTCGATGGCATTTGTCGCAGAGTGATGTTAAGGAGCACCAAATAAATGGTAAGATTGTAACAAAATGGTTAAACGTAAAAAGTTATCGTTTTCTTGTCTTCATATATCTACCGAAGTATATTAAGTTACAGACAACATGGCATTACTTTTTTTTGGAAGGAGACCTCTAGAAAACGATATTTATATGACAAAAGTAACAATGATGTTTCATTTTTCTTTTTAAACCTTTTTAATTAATCATTAAGTAAAACTTAAAGCTTTAAACAGTTTACAAACGAAATTCACACTTATAGTTTAATATTTTGCAACTCTTTAGTATTCCGCAAACTAGCAAAAAAGTGAGGTGAAATGGAATACGACCTCTATGGGGACTATCCACCTACGGTAAGTGTACCCGTAAGACTCTATGAGCAATGCTGGATTATACAGTGATTTCCATCTGATTGCACTTGGTAACCTATATTTAAAGCAGCAATTCGATACATAATCGATTTTTTCAGTAGGCAGGGTCGCGTAAACAAGAAGTACGTCATCAAGACTCATTGGCTTTGTGCAAAAGTAAACACGGCTCTCAAGCGAATGCTAACCTCTTTGACACCAATCATAGGGGGGTTTGTGCTCACAAACAATGTTTTATAGGTTACCGTTTAAAATATACCGCATCACCAAGCAATGCCAAAAATCTTTACATAAGTATGCCAATCAACCCTGAAAGGTGGTCAGACCTACCAATAAAGATATGTTGCGTCATCTGGAGCAACATACAATGAAACATCAAAGGCGACTTGTTATTAAACGAACAAACTGTCATTTTAATTTATGATATGGTGCTTTGCTTAAGGTGTCTCGATTATTTCTCATTCGGAAAAAAAAATACTCTCTAAATTTTATTCGCCCAATTGTGAATCGCCTGATTCTAGCATGACGAATATAAGCAGCATGGTCAAACAGAGCCAGAGATAAGAGGTCATACAGTCGATATAAGGGTCACACTGAATATGAGTGCCCTGTTATTAAAATTGTGAAATTGGCGAACTTTGATCTATAATTAAAACGAGGCTGTACTGAGCTTCGTGCAGTATTCATTCAATATTGTGTTTGTTTGCTCAGAAACCATTAGGGTCACCAGCTACAAATACAGTTAAATGCGGAGTTGGAATCGATTGGCATGATAGGTAAGGGCAAATTTCTTATTCACAAAACTGTTCATATATTAGTCATGACAATCGGTAAAATCTGCCAGTGTAGGTCAATCCGCTGTTTACAGTAATTTTTACGGCTTCCGAGAAAAAACATTGTTTGGTCTAAAATTGGTTTGAGGCCGATAATTTTAAAACTACTTTTAAAGGGACAAAGGCGGCCATTTTTCATGAATTTTGTTTGATGAAAGATACTACTGACAGGTTGAAAGATAATGAGTAAATGGGTGATCATGCATATATTTGACCCCGGTTTTAGACAAATTAAATGAAACGATCGCGATAATGAATTAATGGTCATGACCATTAATTCATTATCGCGATGGTTTCGCGTATCGTGTTTAAAACCGGAGTGGAATATATGCATGGGCACCCATTCATTCAGTGTCTTTCACGTTGTCAAACAATATAAGTAGTATCTCGTATCAAACAAAATTAATGACAAAACGGCCGACTTTTTCCCTTTAAGTTAGTATAACGATAAATAGGCATTATAAATTGATGTTCCTTCCTCGCATCGCTTGACCGGAGTCAGTATGATTTCGTATTGGAACTAAAACATCATGTTATAAACTTACAAAATGCACCAAAACAGTTGAAAACTTCCAACAAGTGCACATAAATTAAGTCGAATGTTTGCACAAAGTGCAGCAAAAGTGATGCTCTTCATTATTTTTAAAGGTATATACCTGATTTCAAACAATTGTTTGAATTAAAGGATTATGTGGTCGAGTACCTAGACGATGATAACGAGATTGAGAACATCGCCGCCAAGGAATTTCTCGATTACATTGAGCCGGGAAACGTCCCCAATATTAAAGAAAAATCACAGGTATGGCAATGATTATACCAACAAAATGAAGCGTGTTATTAAAGATTATATAAATTTCAATATTAAAAATTAAATATTTCAACAAAGTAATATATGGTGTATTAGTTTCGGTTACTCAGTCATGTGATACGGACAAACAGACAAACCCGAGCATCAACGATCGTTCAGTCAACAGTTTGCAGTCATGATTAATGTTTTTTTTAATGATAGAAGTGGTGACTATGTGAAAGAATACTATAACGAAGCATAATATTTCGATCATTCACGTTGAGGAAGTAAAATGAAAGTGTCGATTTCTACAGTACTTACAGACTCTCGACATAAATAAAAGCCATAAAGTATGGCGGATGTCAAAGACAGCTCTACAGATAGCTTCAGCGAAAGGATGTTTTCAAATGGTCGGCCTACTTAAAGAGTTTGGAGCTAAGCAAATATCGCTCGAAGGAGAGGTAGATGAAGATGCGGGTAAGGCTTTGTCTCGTATCTACATGAAACATGCTGCTGAAAGCGAACAATTTGTATGACTCTACTATGCAAACAAACCTACTACCTCCGTAGCTTTGGGGTGGGGACGTAGCCAAGACGGTTTGATCGGTAGCGTTTTTGCAAGGTAAGTGAGTGCCGTAAGTCGTGAGTTCGATTTCGATCAAATACGGAACACTGAAGTTTAAAATGTTCATTGAAAAAAGTAATGAACCCATTCTTTCGGGTGGAAATGTTTAAATTGAGAATCTTTGCGTGTTGGTTGTCTTCCGTAAATGACTTCCATATTTTGGCCGCAATCAAATGACCGTTTGTTGGTCTACAGGGCAATTAATATTCTGTAACTTTTGAAAACGTTTCCCTGTTTTACATATGTGACAGTCGATATGATATTCAAAAAAGCAATGCAGAATAGTGTTTGTCCATTATTGTCCATAAAAGTCAACATAGTCTCCAAAGTCAACATAGTCTCCAATTTAAAAGGCAGTGATCATGCAGATACTGGCAATCGGTTAGAAACTTGCTATAACGGTTTGTTTTTCATTTTATTTATTTATTTATTTATTTAATATTTATTTATGTATTTACACTTCTATAGAGCAGCCGAATTACTTGTAAAGCAATTTTCATCGGGGAAAAGGAAAACGATTAAATACAAACAACAGTGAATGACAAAGGCACTTTACTTTTCATATTTTTTCAATTTAATGTACTCAGGCTAGATAGCTGCCTGATTTCAGTTGGTAATGAATTCCACTCTTTAGTGGTACAGAAATGAAAACTGCATTGTCAAACATTTAAGGCACATCCAGATACATAACAATCCTGACGAGAAGTGAAGCGTGTAATCGTAAACTCTCATTTACGACCCAGACACAGCTAGTTTTGACTTTGTACAAGCAGAATTTCTGTCTGTATCAAGTAGCCTTGATAAACACTAGAATGGCCACGGGTGTACATCGGTTGTACATCAAGAGTGTATCATTGGACCCTGTTATTTGTATTTTATATCAACGATATTACCGATTTTCTTAGTCGACTTCTGTCGTTGTTGGCTGATGACTAGAAGATGATCATGTCTGTGGAAGGTAATTCAGGTCGTGCTTCTTGGAGGAATAACATTATCTGACTTGTTTAATTAACGGAGAACGAAGTTTTCATTGATGTTGTTTACGGATTTGCCAAGCGCATATCCATAAATTGTTTATATACTGTGGAGGCCATAGGCATTGGCACTTCTTTAGCCAAACATCTCCACAAAGTGTTTTACTTTATTGCAAAGTCAAATATATTAATCCCATCAGTCTTGAAAAGATTCAGGTTTTTTCTCCGCAGCCCATTCACGTTCTGCGTTTTATACATTCTGGTAACCTATTGAAATAAATATATAAATTAATTAATAAACAAATAAATAAATAAATTGAGTGGTTAACAGTACATTAGATACACACATACAGGTTGTACTGACAAGTTTAACACTAGGCAATGATAACAAACATCATGATGCTGAAAAATAAATGAAACGCTCAGCACATGGAGCCTAAAGTAGGTAAATGTTTGTCTTTTGATGCCATTATTGCGTTTTCCTTCAGACGCTGAACTTCAAAGATCAAGCAAGGTAGCTAAGATGGTCGCCAAGGCGAATCCAGCATACCTGTGTTTTATTGAAGACGACCCAATTATGGCAGTGTTCGAGTGGCCACAATATTTCAAGAACATCTTGGGGAGTATAGATAATATGTCCATATATCGTGTAAGTTTCTCCTGTATTGTTTTCTGTAAGCACTATTAGGTTCATCAGTAATATCCTTCTTTTACTTTTCAAACCTTTTTTTTATCTTTTAATTTTTTGCACCAACCTGTGTTGCGGATTAAAGGGAACATCTTAGCAAATATAAAGTCTGAAAATTGTTGTTATTTATGAAGTGACCATTTTTAAATAGTTCAGTATAGTTAACGTTGCCGCATGCCTACTAACCGTTCTGTCCCAGTGTAATGCTGTCCTTTATTATATTCCCAATATTAGGAAAGGTACAGAATGTGCAAGCAACAGCTCAATCTCTTCACCAAACAGCTACTTAACTGTTGTTTGATTCCTGAAGAGGTAAAAACATTGTTACATGGCAATGATACCAGGGAAATGTTCTTTACTGAGGGGAAGCTTGCTGTGGCCGCAGATGCTATCAAATATCGAGCAACAGAGGTAACTGACCATTGTATGTATGTATGTATGTATGTATGTATGTATGTATGTATGTATGTATGTATGTATGTATGTATGTATGTATGTATGTATGTATGTATGTATGTAAAAGTATATGTATATGTGCGTATGTACGTATGTATGTATGTATGTATGTATGTATGTATGCATGTATTCATGCATGTATTCATGTATCTCTCTATTTATCTATTTATCTATCTACCTATCTATCTGTCTATCTATCAATCTAAATATCTATCTATCTATCTATCGCTAGCTGGCTATCTATCTATCTATGTTGTATATCAATCTATCTACTCGTGTGTGTGTGTGTGTGTGTGTTTTCTTGAGAGACTTTTATTGATATGCAGAGAGAATGTTTACTTTAGCTTTTATGAGAGGTAATAATTTGAATTTTGTTCACCTTCGACAGTTTGTGGCTCATCGTAAGACTCAACTTGAGCTTCAGCGGCAGTAGCTAGACGGGCAACCGAAGTGGTTTAAAAAAGGAGCCAACAGCTGGTTTTGGTTTGGCTTAGCCACCTTTGCTTCTGTTTGTTTTACGGATTATCTTACCCAGTCCTTCCTTTAATCTACCCATTTCCATGTTTTTGCGGATTAATAACCGGTCCAAAGGGCAAATACGTGATAGAGCAGTGTTCTTACATATTTTTTCTCGTAGCCCTATTCGCCCTATGACAAAAATTAACCCTATTTGTAAGACTAACCTTATTGTAACAAAACAACCCTATTTGTAACAAAACCTAATTTTCAAAAATTCTTGGCCG
>LD345572.1:259955-274075 GCA_001465055.1 Ptychodera flava
TGTGTGTGTGTGTGTGTGTATGTATGTATGTATGTATGTATGTATGTATGTATGTATGTATGTGTGTGTATGTACGTATGTATGTATGTATGCATGTATGTATGCATGTATTCATGTATCTCTCTATTTATCTATTTATCTATCTACCTATCTATCTGTCTATCTATCAATCTAAATATCTATCTATCTATCTATCGCTAGCTGGCTATCTATCTATCTATGTTGTACATCAATCTATCTACTCGTGTGTGTTTCTTGAGAGACTTTTATTGATATGCAGAGAGAATGTTTACTTTAGCTTTTATGAGAGGTAATAATTTGAATTTTGTTCACCTTCGACAGTTCGTGGCTCATCGTAAGACTCAACTTGTGCTTCAGCGGCAGTAGCTAGACGGGCAACCGAAGTGGTTTAAAAAAGGAGCCAACAGCTGGTTTTGGTTTGGCTTAGCCACGTTTGCTTCTGTTTGTTTTACGGATTATCTTACCCAGTCCTTCCTTTAATCTACCCATTTCCATGTTTTTGCGGATTAATAACTGGTCCAAAGGACAAATACGTGATAGAGCAGTGTTCTTACATATTTTTTCTCGTCGCCCTATTCGCCCTATGACAAAAATTAACCCTATTTGTAAGACTAACCTTATTGTAACAAAACAACCCTATTTGTAACAAAACCTAATTTTCAAAAATTCTTGGCCGTGTTTGTTTCAATATTGATGAAACATACATTTTTGTATTTTTGGGGGCGATTTTCTTTTTTTTCCATGTCGAGACTCACTGATTTTTTCGGAAACTGCTCGTCAGATTAAATTTCGTTGTGCAGGTTCCTGGGGATAATAGGCCCACTCGTAAGAGATAATCAAGTTGTGCAGATACATGCCAAAAGTTGAATATGGGGCAACTTTCACCACTTTCGGTCAAAAATGCGAAAAAATCTTGTTTTCTGACAAATTCATACTAACCCTATTTGTAACAAAAGTTAAGCCTATTTGCAACCCTAACCCTATTTGTAACACTAAAAACAAAAAACACTAAAAGTAAATGTGCTGTTCTGATAACACAGTTTTCAAAAATAGGGTAGGTATCGGTCGGCAGGGATTTTTTCCAAAATATTATTATTTTTAAAAATGCACTTTTCAGGGGTTCAGGGCGATCAAATACTGGCCACAACATATCCAGAAAAAACGTATTATATACATCAAAGGAATAAAAACATAAAAGACTTCCTAATTTAAGCAAAAATCAAATGTGAGGTGACGAAAACGTGATATTTCGGGGTTGTTCTTTCTTCTTTTTTACTTATCTGTTTATCTATCTACCTATCTATCTGTCTCTCTATCAATCTAAATATCTATCTATCTATCTATCGCTAGCTGGCTATCTATCTATCTGTAGTACATCAATCTATCTACTCTTGTGTGTGTGTGTGTGCGCACGCGTTTGCGAATGCTTGTATGTAGTAATCAATGTATATATCTATATCTATATATCTATATAATGACGGCATATACCTATATGTTGGCAGGAGATATTGGGTAGGTTGTTGGGAAAGTAGTCCTGTAAACATTACACTATATATAGAGAAAAGGGTAACATTTTTGCACTTTATGCCCGAGAATTTGCATGTTTTCTTGAGAGACTTTTATTGATATGCAGAGAGAATGTTTACTTTTAGCTTTTATGAGAGGTAATAATTTGAATTTTGTTCACCTTCGACAGTTTGTGGCTCATCGTAAGACTCAACTTGAGCTTCAGCGGCAGTGGCTAGACGGGCAACCGAAGTGGTTTGAAAAAGGAGCAAATAGCTGGTTTTGGTTTTGCCTTAGCCACGTTTGCTTCTGTTTGTTTTACGGATTATCTTACCCAGGCCTTCCTTTAATCTACCCATTTCCATGTTTTCGCGGATTAATAACCGGTCCAAAGGGCAAATACGTGATAGAGCAGTGTTCTTACATATTTTTTCTCGTCGCCCTATTCGTCAATGAAGTCATACATTTTCATCACGTCGTTTTGGACTATTTCCTGTTGTCATGGATTGTGGGTTATTTTGTCTCTGAACTTGTACAAATGAAGAGATTGGGGTTTTCGAATTATTTTGGAATATTTTGGAATATTTTAGATCTGTTGGTTTTAGCTTCACTCGCTGCAAGTATCATATTGAAAAATACCAAGATGAGTAGTCATTTTGTCATCGTCATCGAGAAGTTACCTGCTTGTACGCTCCTCTGTGCACTCCTCCGTCGGATGCAGATCTTCCACCTTTCGGAATTCGTCGGCAAACTGTTCTTGATATTTTTGGAAATGAAAACCGAAATCTTCCGCTTTCTTGCAATCTTCAGTTATGTGATGTTTGCATTCGCCTGTGCCTTCACTATCCTATTCGATGATATTCGCAACGAAATCTACACACCCTTTTCATCGTAAGTCAATTCCTTATTGTTATCTTGCCGAGTTACAGCATACAATGTCTAATATATAGCAACGGCATTCAAATGAACAAGAGAAGGCACTTATGTGTATGTTCATGTTTAGGGGGGGCAGTTACTATAGCCTAGATCATTGTATATGATTATTGCAAAGGTTAGAAATTTCTTGAATAGAATTTGAAACAAAATATACATACTGGAATATAAGTCAAATGATACTTCCTTCACTGTCATTTAGAGTAAGGCTTGTATCACCCCTATTTGTAACAATCAACCCTATTCGTTACACTAACCTATTTGTAACAAAACGTAAACCTATTAGTAACAAAAACTAATTTTCAAAAATACTTGGCCGTATTTGTTTCAATTTTGATGAAATATGCATATTTGTATATTTGGGGGCGATATTCTTGTTTTCATGTCGAAACTCATTTTTTCGGAAACTGCTCGTCCGATTAAATTTCGTTGTGCAGGTTCCTTTCGATAAAAGGCCTACTAATACGAGTTAATCAATTTGTGCATGTGTGTACCAAAAGCTTATTTGGGGGCAATTTTCACAAATTTCGGTCAAAAATGTGCAAAATTCTTGTTTTCTGACAAAAATCTCATGAACCCTATTTGTAACAAAAATTAACCCTATTTGTAAGACTAACCTTATCGTAACAAAACAACCCTATTTGTAACAAAACCTAATTTTCAAAAATTCTTGGCCGTGTTTGTTTCAATATTGATGAAATATGCATTTTGCATGTATTTTGGGGGCGATTTTCATTTTTTTCCATGTCGAGACTCACTGATTTTTTCGGAAACTGCTCGTCAGATTAAATTTCGTTGTGCAGGTTCCTGGGGATAATAGGCCTACTCGTAAGAGATAATCAAGTTGTGCAGATACATGCCAAAAGTTGAATTTGGGGCAACTTTCACCACTTTCGGTCAAAAATGTGAAAAAAATCTTGTTTCCTGACAAATTCATACTAACCATATTTGTAACAAAAGTTAAGCCTATTTGCAACCCTAACCCTATTTGTAACACTAAAAACTAAAAAACTAAAAAAAAATATGCTGTTCTGATAATAAAGTTTTCAAAAATAGGGTAGGTATCGGTCGGCAGGTTTTTTCTAAAATATTATTATTTTCCAAAATGCACTTTTCATGGATTCAGGGTGATCAAATACTGGCCACAACATCTCCAGAAAAAACGTATCATATATATCAAAGGAATAAAAACATAAAAGACTCCCTAATTTAAGCAAAAATCAAATGTGAGGTGACGAAAACGTGATATTTCGGGGTTTTTTTTTCTTCTTGTTTACTTCTGTGTTTACGTAGCTTTAAAAAATTTAGGGTCGGCAGGCAAAAAATAGGGTAGGTCGGGTTATCGGAACAACACAATTTATTTCTTCGGCCTAACCAATCCACCTGCGGGCCAACCAGACTTTGGTCGGCCTCTGTAAAGGATGTTTCATAGTAGCTAAAATCATCATCAAACTTTAAATCGGCGTCACGTCATCCAGGAGTTCGATATTTCTCCTCCTTCTATAATATTTTTCTCTGTATTACTCCAATTATTTTTCCCTGCAGCTGTAACACATATAGTACTGGGAAAATGCTGACAATCGATAATTATTACTAAGCTTGGAATTAAGGCAGAAAGGACCCATCATGTAGTTACTAATAATCCGAGCCAGGCACAGCTAATAGACATCAAATCAGGTCCAATAATCATTATCATTCAAGGTAACTATGAAATTTACCAGGTCCAAGGAATATATCGAAAATGACAAAGGCAATGGGGTCATCTTGTACCACGAAATAGTGGTGGTACCAGGTGTCCGGAATGGGTAAGCGTACCCTGCCAGCTAGCTGCACCCGTCAAGATTGACCCAAAGCGACAAATCCATGGTTATTTGGTGAATTCACCAAATTACTTTTGTGAGTCAAAATTTGGTACGCTGTCACTCATCATTCGAGAAACAGACAGGTCATATTTTGATACAACATCTCCGTATCTACCGTAGAACTTCTTAAATGATCTCACTAATCTACTTTCTGAGAATCCTTGCCTCACTAACTATTGAGCTAATAGGCTGTGTTTAACTCGAAAGTCTTCATATGAATTGCATGCTCTACTGTATCTCAGGAGTTGTGAATTATACACACCATAAGCTGGAGATGATGGTATATTGCTTGACAAAAAGGGAAAGTTTATGATTTCAAAATTGAAATCGTCTCTTTTGTCATACAGCTTAGTATATAGTGTATTTTGTCTAATTTCAAAAAATACGTCTAGGTATGATGCCAAGTCCACACTTTTAGTTGTTTCTTTTATTTCTAAATAATCTGGGTAGATGTGGTGTAGATAATTGGATATACCAGGATTGTTAAAACTGATGAGATCATCAATATATCTGTGGGTGTTGTTAAATCGCTTGGCGATCCTTATACACCCAGATTTCTGAAGTGATTGCATGAACTCTGCTTCATACGAATACAAAAATAAGTCTGCAAGAAGTGGGACGCAGTTTGTGCCCATGGGAATGCCTATGGTTTGCCTGAATGTCATGCCAGCAAACTTGATAAATATGTTGTCAATTAGGAAGTATAGCATTTGAATCACTTCAACATCACTGTATTTGAGTTTGGCATTGCTGCTGTTGGTGAAATAGCCCAAGTTGCGCTTGATGACAATGTATTCATACCTATACGACTACCATTCTTGTAAAAGAAGGCTTTCTTTACGAGAGATGATAGCCTGTCTTTAAGTTTGTTATGTGGGATGGTTGTGTACAACGTTGAAAAATCAAATGTGTGGATTGAATTGTACATGTTTTTGTTATTTTGTAAAACATGTAACGATTCTTTGGAGTTCTTTAATATCCACATTTGATTGACCCCACTAGTTTAATAAACTTTGTCACAATAACGTACCAAACCAGATTTAATGGTTGATAAAATGATGCCAAGTGAGACACACTATGTGCACTACATACGGTGTCCAAAGTTAGAGAGTGGAGTTGTTTATGTTTCAGATACCTTCGACCTGGTTTTAGGCCCATTAGTATCTGGCCATTTAAACCGAGTGGTTCAGAATGTTGCAAAAATATAAGCAAGTGCATGGTTTTAAAATTCTAGGGACAGATACTCCTCGATCGGAGTAATCATAATTTTATTGAATGTTATCGTGATCTCTATGAATATAAAGATGAGAGATAAAACATGATTCTGTAGGGTATTCAGAACGAAAATCTCCGAATTCTAAGAAGTGGTGCGGCCGATGCAGATGATAACATCTTTGACCATAGTCTACTTCTTGAGGTTTATAAGACAAAACGTGCCATGCACGTGACTCATCCCTTCATCACAGGTCATTGGGTTACTTATCAATCAGCGCTTGGCAGCAACATCGAGTGGGAAATTACCTTGCGTCTCTGTCTCCTAGTTAATTGTCGGTGAAAATCTCCCTACAGTAGGTTCTACAAACTGACAAATATTCAATTTTAATATGAAAATGGTGGTGGACTTCATGATACTGCAGTGACACTGGCAAGTGACACAGCCGGGCACTACAACAATGGCAAAAGTTTTCTGTACGATCAAGTGCACCAGTTTAGAACAACCCATTTCATAAGCCGGACTCAATTATCAATGAAAATGCCAATGTACCGCGTTGTAGCATGGGAAGTAAATTAATACTCTTTACCAAAAAACAGAATCAGTCAGAACTGAACAAAGAACTGTTCGTAAATCCATTAATTGAATCTGTTTCTGTATTGGTACCATTGAGGGGATCGCGAATAAAATATCCGCATTTTTTAAGAATCACGTTGGTATTTTGCAGAAGATATAAGGATTGTTGTGAAATTAACATGGACGAAGTTGATTATGTAAAAAATAAAATCTGCTTTTCTATTGATCCCCGTAGCTTTAAAGATATTGAATTTCATGAAACTGGAATCCACAATGGATGGCATGTATCTTGAAATTCGGAAAAAGGATAGGCCCTACATCAGTAAATAATGGCGGTATACGTAGTGAAGCCGTCCACGACGGTAAATTATTTGCCGAGGTTTATATTATCAGCGATGCAATGATTTCTTTCAGGAATAATCGACTAAATTCGATACTGTTTTAGGTCAGGGCACTGATAGAGTGTGTTGTCGGCTGTCGTCTCTGGATGGATGCGTGGTAAACGTCATCCGTGCACCTGGGACGAATATACACACATATTCGTCCCAGGCTGCACTGATGGAGTATGAATGCGGGTCATCGACCTTGGGAACCAAAGTGTTGTTTGACCTTTGGCTATATCCGAAATACCGAATTATCGTTTACCATGCCACTTCAATTCTTTCCTAGATACACACGGACACTGGCACTGTACTCCATGCCACTTCCATTCTTTCCTGTACTCTTCTATCTTGTTGACAACTCAAAGCATTGGAAGCTCTATACCATTATTATTTTCTTTGACAGTTATGTAGAAGGTTAACGGTACAAACGTATAACAAAAGAAAATAGTAGTGTTCTTCAATTTTATTACCCAATAACAAAGTAAACAACGACAATAACAACATTAAACACGAAGATTACTCTATTACCTGTGGCTAGGCTAGCGGCGATTATTCGGGCGGGGGCCTCTCTGAACACGTACACTGGCGTTTGGGATACACAGAGATTAGAAAATAAGCTGAATTATCCCCAAGGGGTAGTAATAGTTTTAATTTTTTCAGAGGTTTCAAAGGAAAGGGTGTAGCAGGAATGTTGTACAGGTCTTCTTACCGTTAACGTTAATAATTCATAACAACGCATATAAGCAGATTATGAGTGACAGCAACAAAATGTATCGGCATATATAGTGGTACAACATATCATTATTTACAAGGCAAATTTCCATGGACTTTTTCCATTTTTGTTTCATATCACATTATACCTGCACTTATCGTGAAAGAAGACTTCCAAACAGTAAAACACTAGTAAAAGCCAGGTTTTCATATCAGTGACGTGTGAATGTGCGCAATTTTACTGTTGCTAAAGAGTGTCGATCGACCTTGTTCTGCTGCGAATGCTAAAACACTTCTCTTCGAGCCATAGAACCTGGAGGGTCTATGTCCGAGCATAGCATCAATAGCTTTTAATGTAGTGAAGTAACATCTCCGGAAGATTTTATTTTCTGACATTTTGATGCTGTATACCTCATCTTTTAAAAACTTAAACATCTGTCAGGTATCAATGATCAATAGGCACTGTTTTTTCAATGTCTTGTCTTCAGCGTCGGTTATACGCAATGGAAGATTATTTGCAATACGCGTGGAGTGTTGGCAAGCGCTGAAGAGCGAACGCTCGTCGTCTACTATTCACCATATCCTTGCCCCTAAAACGACTACTCGGTAGATTATTTCAACTTTTCAAATGTCCATGGGAGTACGACAAGGGGAATGTGATCAATATTTCAGATAACGTTTTGGAACTACCAGGCTATGATCACGTGACCAAAATCATTACCTGTTTTCCGAACGATCTCTTGATATTATTGTAGTGTATCATGATCAAAGTTTCACTTTAGGAAAGCGCTGGATTTCTTTTCGAGAAACTTAGAAATAACGATCAATTATTTTACCATGTGTACACGTCAACGATATGCAGTTGTTTAGCAGGATCGGAGATTAAACCCAGTGGATCATGAATGCCTTCTGATCTGAATAAAACGTTGTGTATAGTCAGAACGACCGCGTTTCACAGAAGCGAGATCGTCTTTGTTTAGAGACTAGACGAACCGGAAGTTGACCTGGCAATTCTTTTCGCATATCAGTATCTTCCAGTGATTGTCATTCCGAGTGTTTTTCACAAAGGAACGAACTATAAAATCTCTCGACCAGGATTTGCCATTTGTATAAATCAGAAAATAGCATTACCGGTAGATGAACAGACAAATAGGTAGATAGATAAGCTTAGATCATGTCCGTGAATAAATAGATTCTCTGCGTGACAGCATGGTGACAGCGACTGTGTATGTAGAGATGGAGAAACAGAGAAGATAGAGGGACAAAGAGACGAAAAGGAGAAAGGAGGCGATCATTGTTCTTCGCGTTCGTTCAGTTAAATTTAAAATCAACGGAGACGATAAACCAACAGAACTAAAATACCAACATTGATGAGGAAATGAAAACTGGAACTTCATGGTCACTGTTTTGGCCATGAAATGATGTGATTTTAAAGTGAAATATATCCTTTTAAAAACTTCAGCGATGGTACGTCACAAAACTGTTTCAGCTGAGTCATTTTGAAGGCACGTCTGCAATTACATAATAGGGGGATTACGATATTGGCGTTGGTTGCCTTTTTAACCGTAACTCTCAGTGAGAAATATCCTTGTTTTCGTGAAAATTTTCTTCCTTCAGTAACTCTCACTCTCACTGTGTTTTCAGCTTAAGGGGACTTTTCAAAAATAATGTGTACCACCGGTAAATTTCAGTTTGTAAACTATGTTCAAAAGGGAAGGCAGTACTTCCTTCTAGCGTTTATGCTGGTATAAACACAATGTTAGTGTTGATAATGATGAATAGAAAAGGCTAACAACGCAAAAAAGAGCTCTCCAAAAAAGCACATGAATCACTATCAGAGGAATAATTTCGATACTTGTTCATGCTTCATGAATCCATTAATGTCCATCAAATGATGTTTCAACAAATTGTGCGATGTTTTGATCGCATTATTTAGACAAAACATGATCTCATCTTTCGCTAAGAGAGATAAGCAGATCCCGTAATCTACTGCCATCCGTAGGATTCAAAATTATGGTAAAGCCACCTTGGTTTAATGACCAGCATGGAGCTAGAAACGGACTAGCTCCATGTGACAGTTAGTAAATGCCGCAGTCATGAGCGTTCGTCTTACATTTAACGCCCTTTGGTGCACCAAATATTGAGCCCGAATCACTACAAATTCAAGTAAATCGAATTCCGAATCAAAAATATTTATCTGCAACTGAAATTAAACATGATTCAGATTCAGGTGCACTCATAGTGCACGTTTATTTGTATTTCAAGGCCACATCCGCCATACAAATGAGACGCCACTTACCGTGAAATTAAACATCATTCCATTCGAAGAACTGCCCCCCTCACTATCAACCGCATTAAAAATCGGCGTCATCAAGAGACTTTCAATTGTACTTTTATATTTATTAATTCGGATAAAGCTTACACCTACATTTGAGGTATTTAAAAATTGAATTCGCTCTCCACTGCTTGATGTAAATGTTTTACTGGGAGTATTTGAAGACTGTTAGACAATCGCAATTGTCGCCTGTGTTGCTTGCTGAATTAGCAACCTCAAGAATGGTACAAATTGTCATGACGATTTTCTTCTGACGAAAGTCCTTGTCTGATTCAAAACGTTCGATCGTACGACTGTAACATGTGTGCAGGGACGGTGATTGTGACTTGCGAGGTTACATCTGGATGCGATGCACTTGATTCGAATACAAAGAAAATGTCTCTGTCTTTCTCGTGAGGTGAGGTGAGGCGTCAAGTACAAAGCTGCAGCTTTGTCATATAAGTATGGGCCGAAAGTAGGAGTTATACTTGTAAAATATGAAGTTTAGTAGCCGTCAATACTGCAAGGTAGAATTCGAGCGAAGTCTGCACGCAACGGTCATTCACTCTTTTGTGGAGTGACCGTGCTTACGTCGAACTGGCTTCGACCATCTTCGGCTGTTGTGCCAGGCGTTGGAACAACGAAACGTCTTTTCAGTTCTGTTGTACCGATATCGCATCGCAATTGCCAAGTCGGATGTCAGACTTTGAACATACCAATCACCATCACGAAACTAAAGTCCCTTATGGAGGGACTGTGACGAAACTAATCGTCAATCAAACTTCACAAAGGAAATAGTCACTGTTTCTACACACGGCCTTGCATGCAAATGCTGTTCGAGTCGTTTGATTTTATCGACGTGAACGTGATTCACGCCTCCAACCGGCTTAGCATAGTAACTAACCCCGAAATTGCATACATGGCGAGTTATCATCGACAAAATTGTAATGTGTTGCCGAAAAAATGAGTTTCGACAAGGAAAAAAGAAAAGAAAATCCCCCTCCCCGAAAAACAAATATGCATATTTCATCAAAATTGAAACAAATACGGCCAATTTTTTTGAAAATTAGGTTTAGTTACAAATAGGGTTAGTGTGATTTCTGTCAGAAAACAAGATTTTTTCACATTTTTGACCGAAATTGGTGAAAATTGCCCCAAAATAAACTTTTGGTATACATCTGCACAACTGGATTGACTCTTATGAGTAGGCCTTTTATATCTAGGACCCTGCACAACGAAATTTAATCGGACGAGCAGTTTCAATATGGATATTTCATCAAAACTGAAACAAATACGCCAAGTATTTTTGAAAATTAGGTTTTGTTGCAAATAGGGTTAGTGTTACAAATAGGGTTGATTGTTACAAATAGGGATGATACAAGGCTGACTGCAAACGAAACAATGGAGAACATTGAAAAGCGGTATTTCACATTTTCGACTCACTAAAAATACAATTTAATGTTATTCGCGATAAAAGTAAATGTTCTATTTTGACACCGTTTCCGAACAAAAGTTTGCAATACTTTTTCTGACTTATTACAATAATATTTACTCTTGGCGTTTACACCTTCTAAACAGACTTAGTTCGTCGTTACTGCAGTTGATTACGACCATGTTTGCCGGAGGAAATACGCTACGGTACCTACAAGTGAGAGGACAGAACATCACCGAAGGAGGCACACGAGGAAACGAAACCATTATAATGGACCTTAGCGGTATATATGAATCTATAGGAACTGCGTTGTATGCGGTATTTATGATAATGACGATCGTCATCCTTCTAAAATTGTGCATGGCCATGATGACAGATAAGTTTAGAACACTTAAGGTAAGTATGCTTGGTGTATTGCAGTTGATGCATATGGTTTTAATATTGCCATCAAAACAATGTGTTCTAAGTTTTCTGTTTTTGTTGTTACGACATCCAAAATTAAGTTGTTGTCGAATAAATAACATGGATACACAGATAGATACACAAGTTGACACACAGACAGATAGATAAATAGATAGTATTAGATAGATAGATAGATAGATAGATAGATAGATAGATAGGCACACATACATACATACATACATACATACATACATATATACATACATACATACATACATACATACATACATACATACATACATACATACATACATACATACATACATACATACATACATACGTACGTACGTACATACATACGTACGTACCTACGTACGTACGTACCTACGTACGTACGTACGTGCGTGCGTATGTACGTACGTGCGTCATACCCTACGTACATATGGATGTAAGGGAATAACATGTAATTTCGAACATAACATTACATCCATACGTATGTACGTACGTACGTGCGTAAGTACGTACGTACGTAAATACATACCATATAGATATGTATACTAGATTTATAAGTATTTTTCGTTAATGTCTATTCCTTATTCTTGCTTACCAGGGAAGTATATCGAAACATTGGTATTTTAAAAGATCGGAAATCTGGTTGTTTTACATTAGGCAAAAGATTATTTTTCCACCTCCGTTTAATAGTTTGGAGATTTTAATCAGAATGCTGCTTTATGTAGCAAAGCGTCATTGTCTTAAAAAGGTAAATATATTATTTAGAGAACTTGATAAGTAGTGATTATGTCGCCTTACCGATGATTCCTTGCAAAAAGCGAAATTGAAAATTAGAGCTATTTATGGTAAAATATTCAAAGGTGAAAAGAAGCTATGTTCAAAGGATATTACCGCAAAACAGGATGGCGTACTGTGTTCGTCAGTTTTTTTCTAATAATTGTAAAACTTATTGTTTTGTTGAAGAGTGAGTAAACCAAGTGTTAGCATTGAGATTTTCAGTGTAAAATTGCGAAATTATCTCATTAATCTTTAATGTATTAGTGAAACGGACTATTAATAGCACTTAAGAGGACTTCAATCATAATTCTCTGTTGTCAATTTTTGTAATATTAAATTATAGTTTAACATCTCTTTGTTGTGGTCGTCTTCTTCAGGTTCACAAACACTGCCAGTACAAGCAAGAGGTCAGTATGGATGATGATTTCTCAAGGAGTTTGCCTAAAGAGGTTGTTTTAGTAAGTGTAATTTGGAATTTAACATTTGACTTTCCCAATTCGTATTATTGATACTTCTGCAAATCGAAGAGCAATGCCTCATATCCTCCTAAGTGAAGACATCACTGCTTGTATTAGAGTGTCATTAACCAACAATATACCCTTCTCAGCTAAAAATGGACGAAAGAGAACTGTGCACAACGTAATGTACGAGACGAAGATGAATGCATTGTAGACAGCAAAGCTTGCCCGAGTTCATTATTGAGCGGGAGGGGTATATCATTACCATAATTTTATAGCTTTGGCAATGGAAGTGAATTTGCAAACCTAGAAAACTCCGGAAAACAATACTAGATAATCAAACACATTACCAGTAACAATCTTGGGATTACGCAACAAAGCACACAGATATTGACAAAGCTGTCATATAATGGTAAATAATTAACAGACGTATCTTGTAAGATGAACGATTTCGTACGGTTCTATTATCCTTGAATACTATTCAGTCTTGCGAATACCCTTTGTTATCACTCCTAGGTCTTATCGAGAATAATGATGGCATATGATGTAACAAATACCGTTTTGTTTGAGACTTTGCCGAGTTTCTTTTGAGAATTGGTTCTTACGGGAAAGCTGTACTCTAAAAGTAACCGAAACTTTAAAATGTTGGCATGCCTTTGGTGAATCACCGACAACGTATCCGGAATTAAAATTAGAATGTACCTTGTGTTGGTAAACCAGCGTTTTAGAAAAAAAAATATCTCTTAAAACATGATTTTGTGCACCTCCAAGCAAGTTTTTGCGTTTATTAAGCTTCAGGATACACTATGTTGCCGTGTCCACTTTCCTCCTCAGATGATCGGTGGTCGAACGAAGTTCAAACCTAATTACAAAGAGGTAATACAATGAAAATGGAATCACTCATTGAATGTGAAAATTAAATCTTTTTTAAAAGAAATTACGAAGCCCAATGTTAAAGCAGACCGTTACAAATAATAGCACAAATAATAACACTCATATATATATATATATATATATATATATATATATATATATATATATATACAAACACATATATCTGTGTTATATATATGTACATACATATATATATATATATATACCTAATATGTAGATTTAGATGTATCGCTACCCAAAGAACTATATTTTTATCAAATTTCTACAAACAAACCTAAGACAAGACCACTGTATAATGGTACGTCTCAGCCATATAAATGGGAACAAAGACCTACGAAAACAATGCCACCGCGTTTAGCTTCCATAACTGTAAGGAAGGGGCTTCCTTTACTTTCTGTGTTTGAGATCTCAACAGAACAGTATTTGTGTTTCTGATTTTATGTCACCCATCATCTCTACAAAGTTAAATAATATCGGAGAGACTAAGCTTAATATTTATGTTTATACTTTTATTGTCTTTTCTTTTCTCCAATAGCTCATTACTATTCTCAAGATTAGGTACTATAAAGCCTATGGTTGCAACAAGTGTCACATACACCATAATGGTGGAAGGCTGAAGACGCACA
>LD345572.1:301016-313920 GCA_001465055.1 Ptychodera flava
TTAAAGCAGACTGCGCTTCGGGGACAGATGTTTAGTAGACTTTCAACAATTTTTACATGTACTTTTCTTGTCTACCACTTGTTGGGACTTATTTTAAAGCTCTCGGTATAAGAAAAATTGTCAGGGTCTTAGTTTTTCGCAAATAAAAAAAATCCTACTGAGAGTTACGGATAGCGGTCATTCTTACTTTTAGATATTGGCGAATATTAGCTAATTAGAACCAAACTTTTCACGATGACCCCTGAATTGTATTCTTGATTAGGTGAAGATACGATTGTAAGTTGAATTCCTTCACTTTTGAGGCGTATGCTACCTTAAATTGGCAGTGATTAAAGCAGACTATGACCACTGTCAGATAATATGCACATTGTACCGATGTTGCACAGTCAACTAGGTAAAAATGCCAACGCTTCGAAGACGAAGACAAATATTAGTGAGACTTCCTCGGCCAAAAACCATTTTTGACTCATTCACAATTTTTTGTCAAATTGAGGTTGGAACGTGGCCATGTTTACCTGAAACATTTTAGAGCAACCCTTCAAACAAGGTGAAGTGAGTAGAATTTTGCAAAATGTCGACTTGAATTATGTTCGTAGACCATCGCCATAGGTATATCGTACAGTACATTCTTAAAAGATTGATATTTCATTTCCCTGACATAACTTTTCTTATTCATCTTCTGTCTGGACGAAGATGTTCGAAAAAAATGTAATTCGATTATATCGAGAACTGGATTTTTCATGCTCCAACCATTGTTAAACATCATTGTGAGTGAATTCTCTCATAATAAGGTATATCAGTAAAAATATATTCTGTAAATATAATTCGAATCAACTTAAGCCTTTAAAAAAGGTGAGGATCCACCTTCATTCTAGGAAAGTGTGGCATCGTCAGGAAATAAGTCTTCTTAACGCTTGAAGACAATACTCTACACGAATTTTTCGTACGCTACCGCTTGTGTAATCGAAAAGGATAATATTATCAAAGAGGACCGGAGTCAGTCACATTGGTGGGGGAGGAATGGGTTCTTTGCGAAACGGTTATTTTATCTATAGCATTTTATTATTTTAATTTGACTTTGATATACTGCATTCTTTAATACCTACAAGTCCTTATCTCTTTCCGAATTTGTGTTCACACCACTTTAATTGCTCTGCTAACATTGCCAACAGGCTAATCGGCTGTGTGTATCAGCAGATTAATTCATTTTCCCACACGTCTTATAATTGTTCCATATGATTTGTATATTATCACCTATTTGTCACGTTTCTGCTGTCTATATTTTTCATTGCCAAAAGATGTTTTAAAGAAAATGGACGCAGCCATTCAAATGTTTTGGTCGTCGTCTCCCGAAACTGAGAAACACAATGCCGACAAAGATGTATTGACAGTATCTGTGCTGAACACGACAAAAACGCTGTCAAACTTTGTCCTGCGCAACATGGAGCCTGGATCTGGCTCAGTTTTATTAGAAACACAAGTGTTACAGTTGAACTTGGAGAGTGGCACTGCGGGCAATCTCACAGAATGTTTCCTAAATATGGGAGATGGGAACGGCTTTGATGTACCAGCAGCGGATAAAATGTTTTCCAATCTCGAATCTGACGCTGCGTCATTGAGCAGGATTGTAAGTACATCCTTGCCGATAAAAGTTGACCATCGGAACAAGGAGAAAGTTTGATAGGCAAAACGACAGCAGTTTCGTCAGATCTAAAATAGGACATGTCCAAATAACAGCCAACATGAGTATCATTTTAAGTGAATTTACATGAATCGGGAAGGTCAAGGTAATCCTTATCGAAGAAGCGTTACAGGACTGTCAATATGCTCATTTGTCTGTTTGACCGATATCTATGATAATAGATTACTTACTTGAGGCGTTGTACATTACACTAGACATAATTTCCATGCCAGGAGCGACGTTTGCATGAACATTAAGCGATTTGAACAAGTGTTCACATTGCCTATGATCTACGATATTATTTTATGTAGATATCGTTTATTCCAACTGATCTTTCATTATTATTGTACGTTTTCCATTTTATGCTCGAACTCGAACTTTATTACTTAGCGAATGATTTTCCATTATTTTTCATGTCATTGCAACAACCAGACAGTTCAACAATTTAGCAAAATCTGTGATCGAATGATTTCTGATGAATAATATTATTAGCACTTTACGTTGCAACCCTGTAAAGATCCGTCAGAGCTTTCCGTATCTTACTTATTCGTTTATCGACAGCATTGGCAAATCCTAGCTAAATATTACTTCTTACTGATCGCATTGCATCACATCTATAACCCATACAGGTTACAGTTTTCAAACGGAGATCGTTGAACAGAAACAGTAGTGCAAATGATCCTCCGGTAAATGATGTGCTGACATTATCTTTCACAGACAGGGAGGGCGAGGAAATACAAGGTAATAATGCTTCTACATCAATGCAAAGCCAAAACTGACCAGATATTCAAATGGTATTGATGAACGAGAGGTTAAGCATAAAGTGTAGAAAGTTTGCCAAACGCCGGAGCCCAAGGTTTAAGGATATAATTTGGCTGATACATACCGCAAAATTTAAACATATCATTATTATAATAATACTTTCCCCAAGGAGACTTCAATTATTATTGTCAGTCTTACTCTTCAATCAATTATCATTCTGAAAACGTCACGACAAAAAGAAAACAAGAAAATGCCGAAACGTTCTCGATCAATTTTGAGATTTCTTTTACACAGACACGAGAGGGTGCAATTGATTATCTTTAAAAGTTTCAAAGTGAATTCACAAAAGGTTTATGGCATCAAATAATTGTAAGAGATGTTTGTGCATGTGGGTGAGTGAAAGTCTACCCTTATAGCACCAGTATTTTCGCAGTAAGCATGCATCTTTGGAATCATAGCAAGCGGACGATCTCACGTAGAATGACTTTTACATTTTCATGTCGTCAAAAAAGTCCTGAACGGCGGATATGACGTCACAATTGTCGTCAAAATGCTTTCCAGCTAACTGTTTCTTCATGTTGGGGAAGGGATGGAAGTCTGAGGGTGCTAGGTCAGGAGAGTATGGTTGGTGTGGAAGGAGTTTGAAGCCGTAGTCATGCACTGTTGCCATGGTAATGACTGACTTGTTGCGTGGAGCATTGTGCTGATGAAACAAGACACTTTTTTCTCAACTTTCCTCGTCGTTTTTAGATAACCTCCTGTAAGTTTTGTATCAGCAGTCAAATACACAGCGAACTGAAAATACACTGTTAAGTTAGTTGGTCATCTGAAGAGTTGAAATAAATGCAAATCAAGCTTTAAAAAACCACCTGATTGACAGTACAGTATAGGATTTTGCAATATTGTACTGTACGTTACTGCACTTTGCGGTACAGTAGCACGATAGATCAGATATGATATAGCAGTATAGTTTATGGTCAAAATCTCGATATAGGAAATCCGGCAATGACAAAAATACAACTGTCTATTGGTGATGAAGTAAGATATGACAAGTACAAAAATAAAGTATGATGACACGATATTTTCAATGAAAATGTTTTGCTCCATCGAAATAGACAAGCTCGATGTCTTTTCACCATAAATTTCGAAGTCTTTATTTCATTCTCTCCTTCATATATCTCGAAGACAAAAATGCAGTTTCAATACAGGCATAAGGGAGGACGTATCGCTGGTGTAATTCGTGAAAATAATTGATGAAAGTAAAGGCAATTTATTCAGCTGCTTTAAAAGTGACGAGTTTATCACCTCTTCATTATTGTTCATATACGATTACCGTGTCTTTATTTATCCAAATAATATCTCCCTTTTAATCGGCATTAATTTAGCTGGCATGCAATATTAATTAAGATGCAAACATTTCCAATGTTCTTAATCTAGTGTTTTGGAATATTGCGATGTTTCGTGACAATAGTACAATGGTATTTCATTTCTGTCCAGTGAACAATACTGAAGACTACATTCAAATTATGATTGGTTCTGATGTCCCTTTCCCTGAAAAGCTTGTATTGACGGGAGGACGGTATCTCCAAGAGCAGGATGTTACGTACTTTGGATCAAAGTTTCAGGTAGGTGTATGAATCATACATCAGTGGTTTGTCCAGTATTATGCCAAACCTATACCACCTCCTCTCTTTACCATTGGCAATGTGAATGTGGGTGGTCGGGTGGATAGTTGGTCGGTTGGGCGGTAGGAAAGGTGGTCGGTTGGGTAGGTAGGTAGGTAGGTAGGTAGGTAGGTAGGTTTAGTCCGATGAAAGCTCTTCATCCCTCCCCTTCTAAAGGCAAAACACCAAAAGTCGACTTCCCCTTTGCACACGATATAGCCTTCACTACCCATTCAGCTGAAGACCGACTGATCAAGAGGCACTTTTATAACATTATACAGTCTGCTGAATCAGAGATGAGATGAATGAACTGTGGCTAGATCTCGAGGCGGTCTTCCCTATTACATTGAAAACACCCCACACGCCGAACTCAGCTTCACTAAAACGATATCTGTACGTAAGACGTGAAGACTATACGCGTCATCCTGATAGCCTGGGACATTTTGGCCTCACAATGATTGGCGTGGGAACAAATAATGCAGGAAGGCTCCCCAAAGTTGAATAGATGCTTACTAAGCAGTGACTGTCAAAGGTACGAAGCTAAGGAAGCAGGTCAAAACCAGACAGACGGATCAGCACAATACTTCACTTGTAATCAGTGTGAGAGGGCCGAGGGACTGTCAAGCCCGTACGACCTACTCAGCCACACAGAACACAGCACTTGGATCGCAATCCCGAGCAAAACTCAAGAGTCTCCTGCAACTTCCGGACATTGTAAACGACTGTGTTTTCCTTCATTGCATTTGTTGTGTTTATCTCATGTTGCACTCACTAAGAATCTACCCTAATTGTGACATAGACTGAAGAGATCTGATATGTGGATA
Organism: Ptychodera flava; assembly: GCA_001465055.1. Taxonomy (NCBI): domain Eukaryota; kingdom Metazoa; phylum Hemichordata; class Enteropneusta; family Ptychoderidae; genus Ptychodera; species Ptychodera flava. The sequence goes on from LD345572.1 coordinate 305,948, forward strand.
TCAGTGAACAAACTGTCTTGTATTAGCAGTTTCAAACTCACCTTACTACAAAGGCTTTCCAGCAAGGGATAACTAAAATTACTTATCTGAGAAGAATACTTTCCTTTACTTTCAAACATTTTGTTGTCCTTCTCCGAGTAAGCATACTTCATAATGCATACTTCATTTTGCTTGTCCAGGTATCTCAGTTGCATCATGCAATTATCATCCTGTTGGCAAACTCACAACCGCTCCATGTAAATACTACGGCGTATATCTTCAATAAAGTGGTTATGTATTCGGATCAATACCGTGGTTATCAACTCTCCCTTGATGTCCACTTTAACGGAAACACTTCAAGCCTGTTTATCCCAGAGCACTACTTTATGAAGACTGGAGAATACTATTTGACCTTTACCATTCCAAAGAGTAAGTATGTCACTTGCTGGCAGTAATACGACAATCCTGTTAGGGAGTTGCTTATCAAAAGACAAGAAGAGCAAGAAGTTGTGTGGGTAATTTTATGCAGCTTACCTGTGCTTTATGACCTGTATTTATAGGACATGAAGCGGAGCTGTCCATGGCTGTGAAGCCAACCGTTTGCGTTTACCTCGATGAAGATATTAGTAGGCCTACGTGGGATACCAGCGGCTGCAAGGTATACCACCATTTTACGCTTTCAATATAACGTTTAGATAATTTATATGTGCAAAATTAATGAAAAAGAACGCAAAGTCGATATGACAGTTTCATCTTCGAACTAGTATGGTTTGCGAAGTTTTAGGAATTTGGTGTTGCATTGCATCTTTTATGGTTTTGCCACTAATTATTCCTCTGTCAACCTTGAAGAGCTTATAAGATAAGCTGATTTTCCATCCTTGTCCATCCGTCTTCTGTCAACAATGGATTCCTCTGAAAATGCTGGTCCGATTAATGTGAAATTCCCTATGCTTGTTAACGATTTTTACAAGCTGTAGTGAAGCTAAAGTTGGTTGTATATTTGGACCGATATTCCCCGGGCTTTGACCTATTTTGTTTAAAAGTTGTGGTAACAGTTGCATGTTTACATTTCAGGCAACTTTTTTCAATTCTAAATCAAAAATCTTCTTCTAAGAACCCGCTTGCATGATTACTTGAAATGTTGACGTATAGGTCTCCAAGGTTGATCTAATTCAGTAAATTTTCGATAGGATTCAAACTCACAAAGTTCTAAGTCAGACTTCTTCAAGTTATGACGAAGTCTTCAGTTTTGTATTTGTTGGGCAGTGTTTTGAGATTTTCAGTTAAAACCTCTTCTCTTCGGAATCAGCAGGTCGAAATACTTTGAATTTTGATATGCATACCCCTAGGGGTAATCTTGGTCAGATTTTGAAAATGGGAATAAATCAGCATTTATGATTATAGGGGCATGTTTCCCATTTGTAGAAAAAGGGTTAATATATTTTCTTTTCAGAGTTTGTGGGTGTAGCATGGCACAGTACAATTTAAGGTTCCAATCTAGACTATAGGAAGTTCTGCAATAACAAAAATACACAACAACAATTTAAAGGTGATAAAGTAAGTTGTGACAAAGTAAAAGAGTATGTCGCTTTTGGTGAATGTTTACTCTGCCTTCTTACAGAGAATAGATGACATACTAAGAAATATGTTAATCGTGATTAAACGACTTACCACTTTCAGAACTATTTCACTTCAATTTCAGGTGTCACCAACTTCTAGTATGTCTTCTACCGTTTGCTTATGCAATCATCTGACCACGTTTACAACCAACGCACTGTGTATCAGAAAAAAACATTAAAACGCCACTGTAATATTGATGAACAGGTTGAAAAGACACACAAACAGACAGGTGGAGGCATGGCAGGATTAAAAAGTAAGAGACAAAGAGACAAGAGGCAAAGAAGAGTTAAGAAGTTTAGTTTGTCAACACTAAATTCATGTGTGCTTATTAAATATTGCTATCAACAATTTCAATGCAATTTCATCATTCTGTGAACATTTAAACCTATTGTTCCATAATGAGGTCAGTTAATGACTACAAAGTAATAATTGATTGCCTAGCACGCTTAACAGGTTGCTACAGTAATTCTGTGAATACCTACATCTTATCTTAGCGTGTTTTTTTGCAAATGTTTGCGTGACAGTAGTTTTCCAGTATTTTCTGCCAACTCTTGGCACATTCATTATCACTGTAGTAACTTGTAACTGTTCTCTCTGTTGCCTCTCCGCTAGGCGACTGGTGTATGTTGTGGGTTCGAAACAGATTGAAAACTAGCCATATTACCCTTAAAATGTTCATAATAAAGTGTATATATGTTATGCATTTTCCATGCGCCAGGGTGTATCCATGACTAAAACGTTGTTCCACTCATAACTGTGCTTTGGCATGATACGGCAATTGTTAGGGTGTTTGAACACTGTGGGCCAAAGCCGAACGGCGGCCTATGTCACCAAGCTGTCCTCGTGTGTCTGACCGTCTGTCTGTTAACGGGTTTTCGTTAAGTTTATAACTTAAAAACCATCATTCAGAACGCCATGCAATTTGTACATAATATCCTCTTGAAAATATCTAGATCTGTTTAGATTTTGGTTGATTTTGTTTGCACAATTAACGGTCATTTGCATAATTAATGAGTTTATTCATTAGACTATATCTCAAAAATTGCTCCATCAGATTTGATAAAACTATGCAGGTACTCAGACTGATTCATTACGCTTAAAATTTGGTGGGCGTGGTTTTCAGATTTTAAGCTAATTTGCATATTCAATATTAGCTCATTTGAACTTGTTCAATCAACATTTTAGTGACATGTATCATACTTAGATTTTGTTATGCTGAAGGTTTGATTGGCGTGGCATGTGATAATTGTCTTATTTGAATGCATACTAAATGTATTGTCGGTCAACGTATCAAAAATGACTTAACTGAGTTTCTTCGGACTTCTTACTTACATTGTTCATACATTTACGTACACCGATTCAAGCCAAACGTTCCATTGGCATGTTGCGAATTGTCCTATTTTCTCTTCTAAGTATTGTAGGATGGCGTTTGCAGCTTATGAGATGGAAATGCTATTATTCATTCCCTTTGAAAGGTAAAGCAAACTTAGGTATAGTTCAAATTGCTGAAACGAAAAATGTAAGTGGACGGTTGCTCAGTTTTTTTGGTGTACACTTCTACGTACCTTGAAGCTCAAGTAGTCTGGTGGTTCAAAATTATATTTTTTCAATAGTTTATTGCACAATATATTAACACCAATAAAGAAAATCTATAGATAAAAGTGGAGCAATATGAAACATTTTAAAATTTTTAAAAACAAAAAATATAATTTGAGAGTGTAAAATAAAAGGCTGAAATTACATGAAGTATTTTGTAATCTTTTAAAACTTTTAAACAAAGTAGGTAGGGTATGGTTAGCATATAAATCCTTCATGATAGTGTAGAGTTAATATAAAATTGCAGATTCGATATTTTCAAACCAAATAACTTACGAGATATAGATAACGGTGCCCTAATGATTGACTGCTTCAAGCCAAAAAACAACAGTTTGTGGATCGAACTCTTGACACGATGAAATGCATGGGCAGCATATGTTTTTGTGTGGTAAATATATATTTTACTGTGCCTGGACCATATAAGATACACATTGATAAAGTGTACTACATTTGCATTTGAACCTCTATGCAACAATCTTACATGTAAATAAGATTGCGCTGCTGTAATTTGTTCATTGGCTCTGGCTTCATTCCGTTACCACGAAACTAAGATGATTCCATTGGTAACGTCATGTTTATTGGTTTAACGCATCGTTCTTGAGAAATTTCGACAAGTACACACACAGCATTAGATCAGGTTTACATAATTTCTTCGCTGTTTTGCAATTTCCGATATTCTTCAAGAATAGGTCTTTTTAGATCTCGAATTATGTCATTTGATTGGAAGTCAGGCTTACCAGTATTTTTCGATATAGACTCCGAGAATATACCTTTTAAGTTTTTGAATTATGTCATGTCATTGTAAGTCATATTTATCAATATTTTTCGATATAGACTTTAAGGTCTACTTGAAAAAGATTTGATATTGATTCAAAATAAAATATTCAACCTGATTGAGCTTCATGTAAGTATCACATTTACAAGATTATAATTATGGCAAACGCCACAAATAGGGGGAACACACAACAAAAGTTCGAAACAAAAAATAAAATAACCGATGACAAATTCACACCTTCATTCCTCAGCTTAGTAGCGTTGGCTCATGGAAAGTTCCTACTAAATTGAAACGTGACGTCAATCTATGGTCAAAACTACACATCTAGTATTTCTGTGTTTGCATAGCATTAACATTCAATCAAACAGCCGACAGAATGAAAATGATGACAGTGGGAATTATTGGCAAGGAGTCAGGGCACAATTTAGTGCAACAAAGATATTTATTGCTCAGAAACAGGTGGCGTAGATGATTGTTCATAATCAGGATAACAGCTTCCAATATTTCTAATCCATGTACATTTGACTCAAACAGTAGCAACGGTGAAAACGATGAAATTGAATGTCACCAAAAATGCATGTAATATATTTCCAACTAATCCATACCTAGGCATACACATCGAAACTAATGCAATTAAAACCAACCGAGAACCGTGGAAATACATCGTGGTAGTTCTTACAAATGTGAAGCATTTGATAGATGAAAACGTTTAGGCAATGCTGCATAGTGAATTGATCAATACAGGTGTACCTTGATATCTTTTTATTTACAAGATACGATACTTAATCCGCAGTGACTTCTGAATATTTTATCTGTCAAATAATTAAAAAGAATAAACACTAGGTCACAATAATTGTCAAAGTTGATTTTATTGCTTCTGACTGTAGTTTATCAGTTTGTCAGCCTTTTTCTCTGTTTGTTTATATGTATTTTTACATATGTATAATTTATATATATATATATGTATAATTTATATATATATATATATATATATATATATATATATATATATATATATATCTGTATTATATATACATATATTGTTCTTGTGCAACGGATTACTCTGATTATTTCGTCTAGACTTAGATGTAGTTCTTGCGTCCAACGCTTCGTTCTTAAGTGATGAACTTTACAGATCTCATTATACCTGTACATGGCAAGGTGACAGTGAAATTCGTTCGATTGGGTGTACACAAATTTTGATGAATGGTTCTAAAAACTACAAAAATTACGTTGTTTGTTCAGACATCTTTGAAAATGTAGTGAGTGATAAAGGAAAATAGATAGTGGATTTGACTAGAAGAACATAACATTACAATGTGGATGGGAAATAAATGTCTAACATACAGAAAAGAACTACCTGACAAGATATAGGACTTATCTTGGTGATACCGGATGATTGAAAAGGTACGAGTAAGAACAAAGGAAAGCCAGAATTACAGTTTGGTGGGGTGTTCAGGATTTCACGATTTCGCCGGCTACTTTTTTTGGAAAAGTGGGGTCTCTTTCATCTCTTAAATATTTTTTACCTTCTGAAATGGTTCGGACAGGTATCACAAGCTGTGCTATCAAACTATTCAACGGGTTTTATGTGAAACAAAGTTTAGAAGACGAGCAACTGCAATCGCTGTACACAGTCTTGTGTGTATAGCCTGAATAAAAATCGGAATGGCAATGGGCGATTCTATTGGCTACTGCAATTGCTGACCCCTAGGTAGTGACCTTTAAATCCACTAATTAAAACGTCCGTACTACACCTGTCGGCCCTCATACGCTCTATTCAACAAGGGAAGAGGCAATCGCGAGGTCAAGCTTCGCTCACGATCTTGGGTTTTTAAAGCTAACCAAGGAACAAGAGAAGGATATTTTGGTGGGTTTAAAATGTTTTCGAAGCAACGGCCTGATTTTTTCTTACGGAAAAACTTTTCGATTCATTACTGTTTGAATTTTAGTTGGCCGATGTGCGTTGCACTTCCAAAGGCGTCAATGTGTACGGTACAGCTGGGAGGTATGATATGTACTGCTTTTCGGTCTATCCACGCCAATGACAATTCGCCTGAGTGGTTTGAAAAACGAGCAGACCTTCGAACTCACTTTAAAATGCTCATCAGGTTAAATCCATTATGTGGGCTTCAGAACGTACAAAGTTTCATACCCCATATTAAGTTATTACTTTGCTTCTATTAATGAAATATGGCCAATATAATCATGTTTAATCATTATGGATAAATACATTATCATTATCATTTTTATCTCCCTATGATGGTATTAGGGTTCTTCATTTACCTCTTTTCATACCCAACATAAGGGTTCTTAATTTAAAGCACAACATAGTATAATAATGAAAAGCTTGTGTTTTAAATAACACAGTGTTTCATCCAGGATGGTATCAACAGGGGGATTTTCCCCTTTATCAGAAAATTTAGCGGCGATTTTCCCAGTTCATGTGCTCTACTTGTATCTCTAAGGTGTGACTGGCCATATTATACCATACTAACGTTCTTATTTTACAGAACAAAATTGTCAAATTATTTCTAGATATTAATTTTCATTGTTCAAATTGTATTCAACATTACTCATTCGAATCATATTTGATTATGAATTATCATATTTAAAAATGAAAATGGCTTTTATGATATAAACACAAATTGTCCTAGAACACTGCTGACAATGCTCCTGCAAATACCATAATTTCAAGTGACTGTGAGCTGTGACAAGTGAATTTTCAGCTGATCTTCCAGGACTTCCGGCCTTCGGCCGGGGGGGCACCATTTCCCACACCCTCCATGGACACACAGCCAAATGACGATATGAAGACAAACCCTATTTGAGACAAATGGACTAAATCGATAATTACGTTTTACGAGAATGTTTACGGAAGTCTTCATGGAAACAAGAATATATTATAATTATCGAGAATCATGAGTGAACGACTTAAACAAAAACACGAATTTTTATTTGTTTCTTCTTCTCGTTTAATTTCGAAGAAGGCAGAGCGGTTAGAGACTTGAACCCACTGAATGAGAATCTCATTCCGCTTTGACTGTACTAGACCATCTTAGTAATGACAATATTGAAACATTGTGGAAGGATGATGAACAAACTGATGCCGAATCAAGAAGTAAGTCACGCCAGAAAGCGTTATTATGGACTTCAAATGTAATTTTTTAATTGGATAGATGTTACACGGAGGTACTTTATCTCGCAAAAAGGTTTATGTACCAGTTGGTCTCAGGTTATGTACCAAAGTGCATCTCTGCCTAGAAAGAATACAATATAAATTGTTCGGCGTAATGAGGTAGGACAGAATATATAATTGAGTACACATATCTTCACATCAAGATAGGAAAAGCAAGCACACGGAGTGGGAATTAATCATTCACGTAATACCTGACGGGAAATTGCTCCTGTCAGATATACTACGAATCGGGTCCTTGGTAATCGTCAAGGTATTACGTACAGGAATAAAGCACAGATAATAGACGAGCATTAACTAGTTCATAAAAGTCGTCACATGGCCGTGGGACTGCAAAATGTAATGTTTGTGTTACTACTATGAGTAAAAGTCACTGTAGTTGTCAATTATTACAACTAAATTAACAGCTGACAGAGTTTATACAGAACAATAGAATGTGTATTTCTGCATTCTTACAGTGCCACTAGACTGAAAGATTCAGTCGTGTGCGGGCACACGACTGAATCTTTCAGTCTAACAGTGCCACATATGCCTTGTAGGCGGGTTCGGTTTTCAGGGCATCCAATATTTTCTTTCAGGCGCAGATTGTTCGTACAAGAACGGTAGAATGCAATATATATTCCCCGAGTACTTATAAAATAAGTCTCCTCCATAGCGTCAATTTACTTGCAGTCATCAATATACAGCCATCGGAGTCACTCCCGACAAACTACTTCTGTTATGCTTTGTTGTTTTTGGAAGGTATGACAGATGAAAATCACATTCCAATTTCTGAAAGTATGGCAGACGATCTTTTTACCTTAGCAT
>LD345572.1:336255-354790 GCA_001465055.1 Ptychodera flava
TTTTCTTGATGTTACAATGAACATGACAGTAGAACAGATGGAAGTGAATATGAATGATGTAGTAAATGGTTCATCAGTCATGCATTCGAACAAAATTGCTTGTAATATGTAAGACTAATGATGTGCAACCGAGCAGGCGGACTAACAAGCTGTTGATATCAAGGACAATTATGAAGAAGCAAAAGTTAACAAAATGCTGCCGATAAACTGTCGCTTCTTATTTGAAACAGACAAATTCTACATGCAAAATTTGGGGCCTGAAACTTGACAAAATGTATTATACCAATTTTGTTTTTCCCTGTCATTTAATCAGATAATAACTCATAACGTCATGGCAACGATCATCAGCTATTGCCTGCTCAAAGGCTGATACTGATGGCCGTAGTATTGGTTATGCCCTTGCCGATGGTGAGCGTGTTGTCACCTTAACCGACTTGAGCACTGGCCTTCTTTCATTACATTGGAAAAGGTATTTCTATACCAAAATTTTTCCACTGAAAGAAATCAAACGTAGAGCAATCTCAAATGTAAAGAACCGTGGCATTGAAGTTTCATTTTTCAATCGCTATACTATATATTATATTGTGTGTGGTTTGTCCCGTGTACGTAAGGCGCAATTACACTACAATGATATCTACTTCCAGCTTGATTTGAGCTGAATTACGTCCTACAAAACTTCCTATTCAAAATACGGGCAATAATATGCGCATGAAATTCTAATATTCACTAACGGACGACATCACGGCCTCGAGCTGCAAAGAGCCTCCTCAACCCTTTTATCGTGCCGCGATGCCACCTGACTAAATCGCAGCCAATTGTGATAATTAAATAATACTTTAAGTGTTGGCGTCGTCATATAATTCTTATTACCGTACCTACAGACATTTATTAATTCTCAAATTCATATTCATATCGATCGTTTTCATGGCGAGAACCTCAACAACTGTATATAGATATCGTTTTCCAGTTTGGGTCGCCAGATGAGAGCAGAGTATATTCTGAATGTGGTTCTAGCGTATAGGTGTAATCACATTTTCAAGTGAAACAAAGTGATAAATAACAGAGTGCAACAGACACATATTAGGCTGAGGGGAAAGTAATCATTAACGATAAAAAATAAAGCAATGGGGAAGAAAATGGCCGAATGACTCACACTCCAAAATCATGACAATGCCAAAATTTCAGAATTTATATGGCAGCTGACATTACCGTTTTATTTTTTGAAGAATAGCAATCCTTAAACTTAAACTTAGATGTGGTTTATTCATTCACTGGATGTTCTATTGATTGGTTTATTAATGAAAGACATTTCCCCCTGTAAATTGTGGTCAAATACCATATGATGCTCTCTCATGTATCCTAAACTCTGGCAGTAATTTTAATGTCAATCAAACAAAATCATGTCGGTCAAACACAGTAAATAACTACTATATCTATAGAATGCAAGTAGATGCTGCTATGACAAATGTAATTATGTATGTGTGGTGTGTTTTCTGATTTTCAAAATAACTTGTACATCGTTATCTCTCAATTCGTTAACTCCTCTACCAATTATGCAATTAGTAGTGTAAGTCAATGAAAGTATGCATGTTGCATCAATGAATTAATTTAGAAGTCATTTAATCCATTTCAAAGTCAAAACCTAGGACCATTTTTCGAAATATAAGCCACGCCTTGCAAATTTGCCGATGAAAGCGGGATTGAAAAAAATCTTGTTCGTTGTAAAGTGTGCGGGAATTGACTCTTATTCTTATTTCTACTCTTGCGTATAAATTTCTAATGTAGGAAAAGACCGGGAAATTGAAGGTACAAATGCGAGCCCGTCAATAAGCAAAGTGAGTAATTTAAAAATACATTTTTGCTTCTGTAAAGTTATGGTGATTTCCAATTCAAATATTTCAAAGTCTATTCAAATGATACATTTACACACTCTGGTTTTTTCACATTTGTTTCATTCAACGGAAAGCCATTGTCTGCTCAGTGTCATCAGTACATTTCTCTTACACTTGCTATTGTCATTACCAAGATGACAACGACCACAAATTAAATTCATATTTATAAATTATTTGTAATCATCAAACTTCAATAAAAGACATAAATTGATGCTTTGTTTAATTGAATAGTACTGTAATCCACTGAGACTTTTGTCTTTTCTAAATACAGGTTGTGGATTATTTCGATGGATTAGCAGACGCTATTTCTGGTCTTGACGATGCCAATATATCGCAGGAACAAAGTCAAAATATGACCATAGGTATGTGAAATTATAACTTCAGTTTGCAATACGGCCATTAGAATTTCCAAGTCTGTGATGTATTCGAAAGTTAAACCGATGTTTAAAGCAGAATGCGCCTCGGGAACAGAGTTTAGACTTCAACATCTTTTTTGTCTACTATTTGTTGGGTTTCATTTTAAAGATCTTGAAATAAGATAAATTGTCACTGTCTAAGTTTTTCGAAAATAAAAAAAAAATCCCGCAGAGAGTTAGGGATAGCGGCCATTCTTATTTTTAGATATTCGCAAATACAAGCTAACTAGAACTAAGATTTTTACGATGACCTATAAATTTTATTTTTGATTAAGTGAAAGAACGATTGCTATTTGAAGTCCTTCACTTTCGAAGCGCAAATTACTGTTAAACATCATTGTTTGTGAATTATCTCAAAATAACGTATGTCGGCACAAATACTTCGAGTCAACTTAATTGTTAATGAAGGTGAGAATCCACCTTCATTTTAGGAAAGTATTGCATGTGACAAGAAATGTCTTCTTAACGCTTAAAGACAAAATTCCACACGAATAGTTCGGCTGTACGTATCAACGGATTAATTCATTCAGTCAACACCACAGCTTTCGATTCCCACACGTGTCATTATTGTACTACATGATTTGTATGTCATCAACTATTTGTCACATTTTCTGCTGTTTATATTTTTCATTGCTAAAAGATGTTTTAAAGAAATTTGACGCAGCCATTCAAATGTTTTGGTCGTCGTCTGCCGAAACTGAGAATCACAATGCTGACAAAGATGTATTGACAGTATCTTTGCTGAACACGACAAAAACGCTGTCAAACTTTGTTCTGCGCAACTTGGAGCCTGGAACTGGCTCAGTTTTATTAGAAACACAAGTGTTACAGTTGAACTTGGAGAGTGGCACTGCGGGCAATCTCACAGAATGTTTCCTAAATATGAGGGATGGGAACGGCTTTGATGTACCAGCAGCGAATAAAATTTTTTCCAATCTCGAATCTGAAGCTGCGTCATTGAACAGGATTGTAAGTACATCCTTTCCTATAAAATCTGAGCATCGGAACATGGAGACAGTTTGACAGGCAAAATGACAGCAGTTTCGTTGGCCTTTGTGTCATATATAAAACAGGACATGTCAACATTAATGACCTACATGAGTATCATTTGAAATGAACACACATGGAGCAGGAAAGGTCAAGGCAAGCCTAATCGTTTTCGTAGAACCGTTACAGGATTGTAAATAGGCTCATTTGTCTGTTTGACCTTTAAATATGATAACCGATACGTACGTCAGACGTTGTACATTACACTCGACAATATTTCCATAGCAGGTGTTACGTTTGCATGAACATTAAGCGATTTTAACAAGTGTTCTCATTGCCTAAACTATTGATAGTACTTTATATAAATATCGTGTATTCGAACTGAACAACTGCTCCGTTTTTATTATTATTGTACATTTTCTGCTTTATGGTCTAACTCGAACTTTATTACTAGACAAATCCTTTGCCATTACTTTTCATGTCATCGCAACAACCAGACTGTTCAACAATTTAGCAAAATGTGTGATCGAATTATTTCTGATCGGTAATACTAAAATCAGTTTATGTTGCAACCCTGTAAAGATGCGTCATCGCGTCATAGCTTTCCGTATCTTACTTACTCGACAACATTGGCAAATCCTTGCTAAATATGAGTTCTAACTGCTCGCATTTCATCACATGTATAACCCATACAGGTGACAGTTTTCAAACGGAGATCGTTGAAAAGAGACAATAGTGCAAATGATCCTCCGGTAAATGATGTGCTGACATTATCTTTCACAGACAGGGAGGGCGAGGAAATACAAGGTAATGATGCTTCTTTATCAATGCAAAGCCAAAACTGACCGGATATTCAAATGGTATTAATGAACGAGAGGTTAAGCATTAAGTGTACAAAGTTTGCCAAAGGCCAGAGCCCAAGGTTTAAGGATATAATTTGGATGATACATACCGCAAAATGTAAAACTAATATAATTATTATAATAATACTTTCCCCTAGGAAACTTCGATTATTATAGTCAGTCTTAATCTTTAATCAATAATCATTTTGAAAACTCGAACAAAAAAACAAGAAAATTCCGAAACGTTTTTGAAATTCGCCCAGTTTAAGCGAAGTATATATTCATTTCTTCGATATAAAGTTTGTGTGCGATGTGTGATAGTTGAGTGTGCGAGCGTTAGTGCTTTTGAACTCTACAACATGTGGAGAGGTCGCAGTCAGAAAAATGTAACAACTTAGCTCGGTTATTGAACCACTCTTTTTTGAGAGTTGGGATTTGGCCGAGCGCTTCCGTCTGATGCTTCTCCGCTAGGTGAACGGATCCCGTATGTTGTGGGTTCGAAACCCGAATGAAGACACTGTATCGAAAAGGGCAAACGTTCTCGATCAATTTTAGGGGGAAAACATGAGATTTCTTTTACACAAAAACAAGAGGGTGAAATTGAATATCTTTAAAAGTTTCAAAGTGAATTCACAAAAGGTTTATGGTATCAAATAATTGATATAGATATTTATGCATGTGAGGAGTGATCGAAAGTCTACCCTGACGGCACCTCTATTTTCGCGGTACACACGTGATTGACAGTACAGTATAGGATAGTGCAATACTGTACTGTACGCTACTGCACTTTGCGGGACAGTAGGTACGATACATCGGGTGTGCTACAGCAGTACAGTTTTTGGGTCAAAATCTAGATCTAGGAAATCCGGCAATGACAGAAATACAACTATCTATAGGTGAGGAAGTAAGATGTGTAAAGTACAGAAATAAAATATGATGACACAATATTTGCAATGAATATTATTTTGCTCCATCGAAATAGACAAGGTCGATGTCTTTTTACCATAAATTAGGAAAGTCTTTATTTCATTCTCTCCTTTATATGTCTCGAAGACAAAAATGCAATTTCCATAAAGGAGAGGCATAAAGGAGAACGTATCGCTGGTGTAATTCGTGAAAATAAATGAGAAAAATAAAGGCAATTTATTCAGCTGCTCTAAAGTGACGAGTTTTTTATCACGATTACCGTGTCTTTATTTACGCAAATAATATCGCCGTCTTAATTGGCATGAATTCAGCTGGCATGTAATATTAAGTCAACATGTCAAATGTTACAGTGTTTCGGAATATTGCAATGTTTCGTGACAATAGTACAATGGTATTCAATTTCTTTCCAGTGAACAACACTAAAGACTACATTCAAATTATGATTGGTTCTGATGTCCCTTCCCCTGAAACAATTGTATTGACGGGAGGACGGTATCTCAAAGAGCAGGATGTTACGTACTTCGGATCAAAGTTTCAGGTGGGTGTATGAATCACACATCAGTGGTTTGTTCAGTTTTATGCCAAACATATACCACCTCATCTCTTTAACATTGACAATGTGAATGTGGGTGGTGGGGTGGGCGGTAGGTCGGATGGGCGGTCGGATGGATGGTTGGTCTGGTAGGTAGGTAGAATGTATGTATGTAGGTAGATAGGTAGGTAGATAGGTAGGTTTAGTCCAATGGAAGCTTTTACAGTCTGCTGGATCCAAGATGAGATGAATAAACTATGGCTGGATCCAGAGGGGTCTTCCCTATACAGTGCATTGAAAACACCTCACTTGCAGAACTCAGCTGCACTAAAACCATATCTGTACGTGAGACATGAAGACCATAAGTATCATCATTTTTACCATGGACACTGTAGCCTCATATTGATCAGTTTGGGGACAAAGAATGCGGGCGGGAAGACTCCCCTTAAGTTGAAGAGATGCCTGCTAAGCTTCAAAGGCACATAGCTAAGGAGGCAGATCAAAGGCCAGAAAGACAGACCAGCATAATATTTCACCTGTACTCAGTGTGAGAGGGCCAAGGGACTAACAACCCCAATCCCGTACGGCCTGCTCGGCCACACCCAAAATTGCATCAGGATCACAATCCCGAGCGAAACTCTAGTGTTTCCTGCGACTTACGGACATTATAAAAGACTGCGTTTTCTTTCATTGCATTTGTTGTGTTTATCTCATGTCGCACTCATTCGGAATCCCCTTAATTGTGACATTAGACAGAAGGGATCTGATATATAGATATCAGAGAACACATTTTTGTGTATTGGCAGTGTTAAACACACCGTACTACAAAGGCTTTCCAGCAAGGAATCACTAATAAATTACTAATATTAGAAGAATAATTTCATTTATTTCCAAACATTTTGTTGTCCTTCTCCGAATAAGAAGCACATTTCATAATCCATACTTCATTTTGCCTCTCCAGGTATCTCAGTTGCATCATGCAATTATCATCCTGCTGGCAAACTCACAACCGCTCCATGTAAATACTACGGCGTATATCTTCAATAAAGTGGTTATGTATTCGGATCAATACCGTGGTTATCAACTCTCCGTTGATGTCCACTTTAACGGAAACACTGCAAGCCTGTTTATCCCAGAGCACTATTTTATGAAGACTGGAGAATACTATTTGACCTTTACCATTCCAAAGAGTAAGTACGTCACTTGTTGGCAGTAATACGTCAATCTTGTTAGGGAGTCGCTTATCAATAGACAATAAGACAGAAGGAGTTATGTGAGTAATTTCACCCAGCTTTTACTGTTTGGTCAGCTTACCTATGCTTTACAACCTATATTTATAGGGCATGAAACGGAGCTGTCCATGGCTGTGAAGCCAACCGTTTGCATTTACCTCGATGAAGATATTAGTAGGCCTACATGGGATACAAGCGGCTGCAAGGTATAACGACATTTGATACTTTCAATGCAACGTTTAGATATTTTATATTATGCAAATGAAAAAGCACAAAGTCGATATGACAGTTTCATCTTCGAAACTTGTATGATTTTTGAAGTTTTACGAAATTTGTATTGCATTGCATCTTTTGCGGATTTATCATTGATTATCACTCCTCTGTCAGCCATGCAGAGCGTATTAGAAAGGCTGATTTTCCTTCCTTGTCCGTCCGTCTTCTACCAACAATGGACTTCTCTGAAAATACTGGTCTGATTAATGTAAAATTCGGTATGCTTGATAGCGATTTTTGCAAGTTGTGGTGAAGTTTAAGTTGGTTGTATATTAAGAGCAATATTTCCGGGGCTTTGACCTATTTTTGTGTACAAGTTGTGGTAACATTTATATCGTTACATTTTGGGGCAAGCTTTTTCCAATTTTTAGTCAAAATCTTTTTCTCAGAATCCGCTTGTCTGATTGCTTCAAATTTTGATATGTAGGTCTCCAGGGTTGTTCTTATTCAGTAAATTTTCGATGGATTGAGACTCACAAAGTACTAAGTCAGACTAAGTAAGTGGGTCTAGTATGGAAAAGAACAATTTATGGTTCCAACCTAGACTATAGGAATATTAATTTTTTTTAAAAACCCAAACGGGATTCGAACCCCCACACACTCACGGCAACATCGCCGTTATGCAATAACAAATACACAACTACTAAGTGCGTCGTGACAAAGTACTAGTGTATATCGCTTTTGGTGAACGTTTACTCTGACTTCTCAGAGAGAGTATATGAAACACTTAAAAAATACAAATGCTAATCATGCTTAAACGACTTACCTCTTTCACAACTATTTCACTTTAATTACAGGTGTCTCCAAATTCAAGTATGTCCTCTACCGTTTGCCTATGCAATCATCTGACCACGTTTACAACCAACCCTCTGTGAATCAGAAAAATGGCCTAAAATGTCACTGTGATGTCGATGAAGAGATTTAAAGACACACAAGGGGACAGATGGAGGCATGGAAGGATTAAAAAGTAAGAGGCAAAGAAAACAAGAGGCAAAGAAGAATTAAGAAGTTTATTTTGCCAACAATAAATTATGTGTGCTTTGGTTAATATTGCTATCAACAAGTTCAATACAATTGCATCATTCTGTGAACATTTAAATTTATTGTTATATAATTAAGTTAGTTAATAACTTCAAAGTAATAATTGATTGCCTAGCACGCTTAACAGGTTGTTACAGTAATTCTGTGAATACCCTACATCTGTTTACCTTAGCATGTTTTTTGCAAATATTTGTGTGACAGTAGTTTTCCAGTATATTCTGCCAACCCTTGGCACATTCACTATCTCCGTAGTAACTTGTAACTTACCTCAAAATTTTCATAATAAAGTGTTCGTTATGCACTTTCCATGCACCGGTGTGTATCAACAATCAAATGTTGTTCCACTCATAACTCATGGCTGTGCCTCTGTGTGATATAGCAAACTATTTTGCAAATGTTAGGGTGTTTGGACACCGTGGACCAAAGCCCAAACGATGACCTATGTCGCCACATTTTCCTCATGAGTGTGTATGTGTGTGTGTGTCTGTCAGTTTTTCCGTCTGTTTGTTAACGGATTTTGTTCAGTCAAAACTTTAAAAATCATCAATCAGAACGTCATGCAATTTGGCACATAACATAATCTCGGTCTAATTAGATTTTGGTGGATCTTGTCTGCATTATCAACGCCCATTTGCATTGTTAATTAATTTATGCATTAGGTTATATCTCTAAAATTGCTCCACCATATTTGATAAAACTAAGCATGTACTCAAACTTTTATTAAGCAAAACAATTTGTTGACGTGATTTACAGACGTTAAGCTAATTTGCATATTTAATAATAGCTCAGTGAACGTTTAATATATTACAGTAATAAGGCCACATATTGAAGCTGGATGCAAGGACTTAGATCGGACTTTTGAGTAACATTGATCGTACTTAGATCTTGTTATGCTGCAGGTTTGATAGGCGTGACATGTGATAATTAGCTTATTTGAATGCATATTAAATCTATTGTCAGTCAACATATTGACACTGATGTAATTGAATTTCTTTGGAAATCTTACGTACGTTGGTTATACACCCGTGGCCACTTTAGTGTTGAGCAACGCTACCTGATACAGACAGAAATTATTCTTGTACAAAGTCAAAACTAGCTCTGTCTGGGGTTGTAAATGAGAGTTTATGATTGGCATCCTGTGTTCAAGATTGAGATACAATGTAACATTACCATGCTCTGGTTCATGTACAAGTCTTATTTATTTCAATTTCCCCAGACGCACTGTCTGCATTGGGCATACAATTTTACTTGATGCTGTAGCAGTGAGCTCATACAAGTGTGCTGCCTCAATAAATTAATTATCGCGTAGAGGCTTTAATCAACGGAAGTGGTATCTTATGTCTCAATCTTTAACACAGAGAGCCAATCGTTAGCTCTCATTTACAACCCTTGGCAGGGTCTGTTTTGCCTTTATACAAGCAGAATTTCTGTCTGTATCAAGTAGGCTTGATCAACACACAAGTGGCCACGGGTGTAAGTACACCGAGTCAAGCCAAACGTCCCTTGGCGAGTTGCAATTGTCCTATATTCCTCTTTTAGCAGCTTATGAAATGAAAATGATATTATTATTCTCTTTGAAAGGTAGAGCAAAGTTAGGCATGGTTCAAATTTCTTAAACGAAAAACGCAAATGGAGGGTTGTGCAATTTTTTGTGTGTGTATACTTCCACGTACTTTACAGCTGAAGTAGTCTGCTTCTTCAAAATTATATTCTGTCAATATTTATTGCATAATATATTAGTATCAATAAATGAATACCTATAAAAAGGAGTTGAGAAATAATATGAAACATTTTTCTGTTTTTAAAAATAAAAAATAATTAAATTAGAGTGTAAAATAAACGGCTGAAATTACTTGAAGT
The DNA here is from genome assembly GCA_001465055.1 of Ptychodera flava. Lineage (NCBI taxonomy): Eukaryota > Metazoa > Hemichordata > Enteropneusta > Ptychoderidae > Ptychodera > Ptychodera flava. Next base: position 346,258 of record LD345572.1, read on the forward strand.
ATTAAGTAAACTTTTTAAACTTTTAGACAAAGTAGAAAAAAGTATGGTAGGCATCTAAGTCCTTCATGATAGAGTAGAGTTAATATAAAATTGTAACATTATTTGTTCAAATTCAATACGTACAGCACACTAGACCAAATATTATCAATCCAAATAGCTTAAAAGATATCGATAACGGTGCCCAAATGCTTGACAGCTCAAAACCAGAAAACAATAGTTTGTGGATCGAACACTCTTAAAATGATGAATGCATAGGACGCATATAATTTGGTGTGGTAAATATATATATATATAATATATATATATATATATATATATATATATATATATATATATATATATATATATATATACACTTTCAAGGTTTGAATTATTGCAAACGGCACAAACAGGGGGAACACACATCAAACGTTCGAAACAAAAAATAAAATAATCGATGACAAATTCACACTTTCATTTCTCAGCTTAATTGCGTTGGCTTAAGGATAGTTCCTACTAAATTAAATCGTGACGTCAGTTTATGGTCAAAACTTAACATCTAGTAGTTCTGTGTTTGCATGGCATTAACATTCAATCAAACAGCCAACAGCATGAGGAATAACGACACCGAGAATTATTGGCAAGGAGTCAGGGCACAATTTAGTGCAACAAAGATATTTATTGCTCAGATACAGGCGCCGTAAATGATTGTTCATAATCAGGATAACAGCTTCCAATGTTTCTAATTCATGTACATTTGACTCAAACAGTAGCAACGGTGAAAACGAGGAAATTGAATGTCACCACCAATGCATGCATTATATTTCCATCTAATCCATACAGAGGCATACTCATCGAAACTAATGCAATTAAAACACTGACTGAGAACAATGGAAATACACTGTAGAAGTTCTTACAAATGTGAAGCATTTGATAGATGAAAACGTTTAGGCAATGCTGCATGGTGAATTGATCTATAAAGGTGTGCCTTGATATCGTTATATTTACAATATATATATATATATATATATATATATATATATATATATATATATATATATATATATATATAATGCGCAGTGACTTCTGTCAAATGTCTGAATATTTTATCTGTCAAATAATTAAAACGAATAAACACTATCTCACAATAATTGTCAAAGTTGATTTTATTGCTTCTGACTGTAGTTTATTTGTCAGTCTTTCTTTCTGTTTGTTTGATTGTTTGTATCTATGTATAATACATATATATATATATATATATATATATATATATAGATAGGTAGATAGATCGATAGATAGATAGATATTTATATATATATATGTATAATACATATATATAATAGTATCGCAGGGCGGGAGTCTTGTGCAACGGATTACTCAGATTATTTTGTCTAGACTTAGATGTAGCTCTTGTGTCCAACGCTTCGTTCTGTAGTTCGAGCTTCTTCAGGTGCAAAGAGAGTGATGAAATGTACAGATCTCAGTATACTTGAAAATTGCAAGGTGACATTGAAATTTGTTCGATTGAGCGTTCAGAGATTCGATTGAATGGTTTTGAAACCGACAAAAATTACGTTGCTTGTTCAGAAGACTGAGTGATATAGTAAAGTAGTGGATTTGTCTAGAAAAACATTACATTGCAATGTGGATGGGAAAGAAATGTCTAGCACACAGAAAAGAACTACCTGATAAGCTATAGGACTTATCTTGGTGATACCGGGTGATGGAAAAGGTATGAGTAAGAACAAAGGAAAGCCCGAATTTATACAGTTTGGTAGGGTGTTTAGAGTATGACTATGACTATGTATGGCCTGTGATATCATTATGACATCAAAAACATTCATAGTCACACAACTCAATAGGCTACCTTCGCCTGTGGACAAAGAACTCAAAAAGACTGCATCCAACTGGGGGCATACAACTCTGTAGGCTGCTTTCAACTGTGGACAACCTCAATGAGCTGCCTTAGACTGCTGACACACAACCCTACTGCACACGCAGCTCATGCTTGGCTGCACAGACACACAGCCAAATGACGATATGAAGAAAAATCCTATTTGAGACAAGTGCACTAAAACGATAATTATGTTTTACGAGGATGTTTACGGAAGTCTTGACGAAAACAAGAATATATTTTAATTATATTGAGAACCATGAGTGAACAAGTTAAACAAAAAATCTCGAATAGCATTCTTTTTCTTTGTTGTTCAACTCGTTCACTTTCGACGAAGGCAGAGGGGTTAGAGACTTAAACGCACTGACTGAGAATCCCATTCGCTTTGACTTTACTAGACCATCTTAGAAGAATGACAACATTGAAACATTGTGGAAGTATGATGATCAAACTGATGCCAAATCAAGAAGGAGCTAACGCCAAAATGGGTTATTATGAACTTCAAATGTAATGCTTCAATTGGATAGATGTTATACTGAGATACTTTATCTCACAAAAAGGTTTATGTACCAAAGTGTATCTCTGTCTAGAAAGAATACAATATAAATTGTCTCCTCGTAATGAGTTAGGACAGAAGATATAATTGAGTACACATATATACACATCAAGATAGGAAAAAACAAGCTCATGGTGTGGAAAATTAATCATTCGCGCAATACCTGACGGGAAATTGCTCCTGTCGGATACACAACTAATTGGGTCCTTGGAAATCGTCAAGGAATTACGTACAGAAATAAAGCATAGATAATAGATGATCATTAAGTTGTTCCTAAAAGTAGTCACATGGCCATGGGACTGAAAAATGTAATGTTTGGGTTACTACTATAGGTAAGAAATCACTGTAGTCGTTAATTATTACAACTAAATTAACAGAGAAAAATACAGAACAATAGCATGTGTATCTCTGCATTCTTACAGTGCTACATATGCCATGTTGGCGAGTTCGGGTTTCAGGACATCTGATATTTTCTTTCAGGTGCAGATTGTTTGGACAAGAACGGTAGAATGTAACATATATTCCCCGAGTACTTGTAATTAAGTCTCCTCCATAGCGTCAATTTACTTGCAGTCATCAATATACAACCATCGGAGTCACTCCCGACAAACTACTTCTGTTATGCTTTGTTGTTTCTTGGAAGGTATGACAGATGAAAATCACATTTCAATTACTGAAAGTATGGCAGACGATCTTTTTATCTTAGCATCAAAAACATCGCCACAGAGAAATGGGAAGACACAAGCTAATGCGAAATATTGATTTGAATACGATAAGCTCGATCAAAGTAGTTTTTACGTAACCAGTATCAGTAGAGACGTTAACCTTCCAGAGGTTTAAAAGGAATATCAGGAATAAAGCTGATGGTTAACCATACAAATGTAGGTGAGGCAATACGCTTTGTGTATTATATGCTTTCTTAAAATAGGTGGTATTTTGCTGGTAGTCTATGCTTAGTCTCCGTGTGCAGGGTAAATATCTTGCATTATTTTATAAATACGTGAAAGAGAACATTATATGGGTCAACTGCTTGACCAGTCAAGATGAACAGGACATGTACAATGTCATCAATGTCTCACGTGTTTCACAAACGCTACTTGTTAAGCTGAAAATGAATACTGTAGGAAAATGGGGCAAGTGGGCCGTCGGGGCAAGTGGGCCACTTTCTATTTTACGACAAATTGTCGTTAAAAGCGATATCCCCCTTTACGGCAAGTTTACGTTCCAGTACACCAGACATCAGACGAATCCAGCCGATTGTGGCAACCGTCAGCAGACGCGCCGATTTAAGGTAAAAATACGTATTTCCTTCTTAGGGTTGCGTGTTTTGCTACTTGTCACGTGTCCACTAGTATGTGTAAAAGTGGCGATAACATGGATTTCGACCGTATTCTATTTATATGATTATTTCGAAAAAAATAATTCTGTAAACATGACAGAGACAACGGTGCCTTTTTTTATGGCGCCAAATAATCAACGATCAATAACAGTTGTTGAATTATTACACGATTTTTGACAGAAATCCTATTGCTTTTTCCAAAATGGCCGCCAAATTCAAATATAACGACATTAAGTGAAAACATCTTGTATTTTTCTAAGATTTTAATATTCAAATTTATCATTGTATTTTGCATGTATAAATAACTCCTCCTTCTTACAGTACAAGTTTTGCTGCATCTATTACATTGTATGCGATAACAAGAGTCGATTATTTCCTCTCTTGATTTCCTTCGGCGGCCATTTTTAAATACTTCTCGTGGGAAATACTTGTAAAATTTGAGAAGTTTATTTATAAACTGAATATCCTCGATTACAATTTAATTCATCTATCAAAACATATATGTTATTGAATAAATATTCCATAGCAGCCTATTGAATCAGTAACGCAAGTTATATTTCACTAATATGGTGACATGTTTTGTGACCGGCCCACTTACCCCAAGTACTCTGGGCAAGTGGGCCACCACATATAGTGAATTCGAAGCTGTGTACTGCCTGAAAAATTAATGTTTACTAGCGGAAGCAGCTAGCCTATAAACACAGACACATTTACATAGGAAATAAATAGATAAATGAAAATTAATTCATAAATAAATGAATAAATGAATTTGTAAGTATACAATTATAATATCGTTTATAATAATATAGATAATATATTTATTTGCATAAAAGTAATTGAATAAATTAATTACATATAAATTTATTGATTGATAAATTGATGATGTAATTAATTAATTAATTAATTAATTATTCAATCAATTAAAATTATATATTTATTGATTAATAATCAGTTAATACATAAATTTATTAGCTTATGAATAAATAATATGTAGGTATTTGTTTTATGTACGCATAGCATATATTTAATATTATGTGTAATGTATGTGCGTGCATATGTGGATAAATAAATATGTCTGACTAAGAATGTGTATTTATATTGTGAGGGTAAAACCGTCAATTATATGTAATATGACTATGATTTTTTATATATTTGCTCTACAACAGAACATGGTAAGAAGAAAAGACTTGCCCAAGAAGCAGGACCCCTGGGCCCTGCACTGGTGTATTTGGTTCATCTAAATTGGAACAATTATACTGTTCGGAACACAGCAGCAGTGACAATGATTAAACTGACAAAGTCACTCATTTTGACATTATTCCAGTTATTTAAGTTTCTTGTGAAATATTATGGTATTGCTCTGCTTATTGAAATAGGTTGAGTTACCCAGTTGTCTCTGCTCAACTCACACCCTGTACATGGACATAAGGCATGATTACTTCCATCATTTAATTTTTGGTAAGTATCAAAAATTGCTTTGTGGAAGAATTCATGCATTATAACAATGCATATGGTGAGAGTTGAACTGTAACAACTGATAATTCAGCATATTTCAGTGACCAGATCAATATACTAATATCTCAAGTGAAACTAAAATACCAGAAATAATGTCAAAATGAGTGACTTTGTCCCTTTAAGATGGTTGGCAAGGCTATTTTGGACCAAAACTTTATTCAGAGTAAAATTCAAATTTCAAATGTTAAAATCAAGATGTTTGGTTACAATTTTTGGGATAACTCCCATTCTATACATGTTCTTCGAAGAATTTAAAAATTTTAATATTTGCAGCCATGGTGTTATGTTAAATTAATGGCTTGTGCAATTCTGTACAGTTCATATAACAGCATTCACGATTACGCAACATTTTGCATATTTTAAACTTTGAAAACAACTCTTTCCGCATTTTTTGCTTTCCTTTGCCACGCATTTTCAGTATACAATGATAACAGAAATATATTTCACAAAGCACTGTCCACTATATGATCAATACTACTGCTACTTTGTCAGGTGACTTCATGGAGAATTTTATTTCATGAAGGCTCAACCAGATTCATAGTTTGTAAGATCTGTACACAAAACGAGTGATTTATTCTAGCAACAATTTCATGTTAAAAACTGATGCAATACGTCATTTGCATGTGATGGCGTAAATTAGTTGATAATTTCAGGCCACTGTCACATAACTCAAAGGACTGCTGAATGACACTATACTTAAACAAAAGTAAGGTGAACTTTACTCTGAATTTTGTATGCTAGTCTGCATTGCGATTGCAATTCTGTAATGTGTAGTTCTAAGTTAAAAGATGCTGTAGCTACAAAAATGTAGCGAGATGGCAAGGCACAAAAATACTAAAGCATGGTCAGGCTGATAGTTTAGTGATTACTTAGATATCTGTGAGAGCTACCAGTAATTGGATCCAAATTGTTGAGCATTGCTCAGTTCTCGCGTACTATCACAATGTTTTCCAAGTTGTAAGGATACGGTTACTTATTTGAAATAAAAAATTACAATGTATTGTTATATTAATTGTAAAATTGACAAAAAATTAATAAAATATTTATGCATTAAGTGTTCTTTATAAAGATAATCATTTAAATTCATATATCTTTCAAAATAGGTGATAAATTAATATTTATACATATATTTGTACATCAAGCAGAAATATCAGCCTTGGGGAAAATTGCAATTTATTGGTGGCCCACTTATGTGCGTGCATATGTGGATAAATAAATATGTCTGACTAAGAATGTGTATTTATATTGTGAGGGTAAAACCGTGATAAAATAGTGCCCAAATAGTGGGGCAAGTGGGCCACTTCAACAAATATTTTTATTGTCTTGTCATTTGCATAATAATATTTCTTTAATATCATTTATTATACCATTATATTTCATTGATCTCATTTTATATTATGACAATATTAACATGACATTTAATGAAGTCGTTACAATTATATAAAGCAAAATACCACTAAATGGCCCACTTGCAATTGCCCCATTTTGGAAATAAAAAGAGTATAGCTCTTCGATGCGAGTAGGGAAAGGAAATGTTATCATATACCCATGTCCATATTGCTACATCCTAGCGACGTTCACCGTAAAATATCAGCCGTGATATTTCACGGCAAACGTCGAGATATGCACGATGAACGTCATCAGTTTTAGAATTTTCCCGAACTACATTAGCAGTTTGTTGGTAAACAACGTAAACAACAAAATGGCTGCCATGCCGCTCCCCGCCTGCGAAGCGATGTCGCCGACGTAAAAACTTGAAGGGCGTCGAGGAACACGGGTATTTCTGGTTGCAAAATACGGAAATGGGAAATGTTTTCCCATGGTATTTTTTTTGGTCAAGTTCTAGCAAACATTCTGCCGTTCGCACGGCGCCGGCACTGTGCACGGTCTCCCCCGAACAGGTAGTGAGCGCGTGGCGTGACAGCGATATCGTGCGCGTGACGACTGTTGACATGGCAACTCTCAGGGTAAACTAACAAAATGGCGTCCCCTCTCCGCGCGAGCTCCGTGCAGTACGACGATCGAAATCAGGATAGATTTAAAGCTGAACACAGTTTTTAATCGGTTACAATTTTAATAGCATATTGCACCTTAAAAAGTTCCTTCTGTATGACGATTTTTGTATTCCGGTGTCTTTCTTCTTGGGTTTCATTGAGATATGGACGACTTAATGCAGCGATGTCGCGTGTGATGTTGACCGCTTCGTCGTATACTTTATGAATGAAGCCTGCTCACATAAACATTCTGATATTTATGCGCAAGACCTAATAAAGTAAAGCCTCAAAATTTAAGGTTTTTTGTTCTATGAGTAAAATTATGGGCATGGGTATATGATAAGGCCGCGTTCAAAAAAAATGGTGAGGGGGGCTGGAGGAATCGCGATTGAAATCTTATTTTTTTCAGATCCCCCCTCAATACCCTCAAAAATTTTCAAGTCCCCCCCCTCAATACCCTCAAAAATTTTCAAGTCCCCCCCAATTACCATATAGTTGAGTTTATCCAACTCTGGCCAGTTCAATGGCACTAGCTGAAAAGCACAAAAAATGACAGTCATGAGAAAGTATGAAAATTGTGTATTCCTAGCTACGTTTTAACCAAATTGTGAAAAAATGAGCACAGTGACCTACCGAAATTTTTTTTTCAAAAGCACAAGACATATACAGCTTAGATGCCACTTATGAAATGTTTTACAAAATTTACAATACTGGAAGGTCAAAATATTCCATAAAATAAATGTTTTAATCTCAGAAATTTTGGGTGTAATAATGGCAAATTTGATAAAAAATAAAGTTTCCATTTAGTCACACATTTTTCCATTTAAATTAAAGTCTTTACCGTTCAAAGTTTTACTTTTGTGTTATTGGTACAATGAGATGTGGAAATTTCATTCACTGAAGGAACTTGAAATGAATGGTTTATATATTGATTTTAAGTGATTTTAGAAAAACTGACTTTTTTCATCGTACATTTGTATAAGATCAAATGTGGTGACCCCATCTTTTTTCTCTAATATTTGATTGTTCTCATATGCCAGAATTCAAAAATCCATGGTAACTGTTAGTCCCCTAGTCTTCTATGTGTTGCTCTCTGGCTGGATCTTGTGTACAAGAAGATGTATTTTTCACTGTCAATTGAGTGTCCTGTGACCGAAACTCTTCTTAAACTACATCAGAGTCAGAGCTACATGTATCACTGTCACTGCCAGTGTGTAGTAGCAGGGCAGTAGTTGTATTAACATTTTATTTTGACA
>LD345572.1:365633-382931 GCA_001465055.1 Ptychodera flava
TTCTAATTCCATCAAACTCCTTAACGCAAAATAGTGGGGGTATCCCGCACGGCGTGGTTAGTGGAAGACTCCTGTCTGGCTAACGAGCCGTGCGAGCGGACGATGAGAGCACACATGATTAATACGTACAGGTCAACACTTAAAATATCAAAGATCAGGTAGAACGCGCCTCGAGGACACCTATTTGGACTTTCCAACTTTTACAATTCTTTTCTGATCTAACACTTGTTGGTACTCAGTTTTGAAGTTCTTGGAGTAAGAACATTTTCAACATCTTAGTTTTTTGAAAATCGAAAATTGTATTTTCCTCCATAAAGTCAACACATTGCACAGGGAATGTTGCCATTTTGAATTTCAAATAATCGTAAATGTTTGAACATTTTTTTTTCTAGTACCAAACTTTGCACGATGGCCCCTTATTTTCATTCTTGATTTGGTAACACAATGGTAGAGAGTTTCGTTGAGAAAAGTATGAACAAAAATTTTGAGTCTTGCCATGGCGAGCCGCTAACTAGCTTAAAAGTTTAGGGTTGCATGGATGTTGTGATAATAGTTTCTCAAAGATTGCAATAGACAGACAAAAGGAGCTTAATATCGACGAAACAAAATTTCTTTTTACTGATCTGATCCCATTTTGGGTCAAAATTAGTAAAAAATATAATACTCGCATTGTTTAATAGCTAAGTCCTATTTTGTTGAATTACAGTAATTCTATCCTATCTGCTTAAAATCTTCGGATTGGCGGGAGCAGGATATTCGGTGATGGCTGCAGCCCTAGTGGATATTATCGTTTGTGCAATTTCGAGGGTATTCAAATTTTGATAATCAGATGTCATTAAAATTTCAAAAGGTTGGCAAGAGATAAGGCTAGGGAAATACTCCACTTAACCTATAAACGACACGACAGTTGTTTGATTTTTTTTTTAACCATGGTTGTAGTAGAAGAGCTCTGGATCGGTTACCAGTAATGAAAATATGACTCGGGACTGGCAGTTTGATAGGGTAACTACGCAAAAAGATATGAAGGAAAGAAAACATAGGAACATTTAATCAGAACTTAGCTGATTATGCTCCCGTGTTTCAGCACACGTAGTGAGCTTGGTTGTTTGTTGATGGACTTTGACTGAATGACTGTATGACTGTATGTATGTATGTATGTATGTATGTATGTATGTATGTATGTATGTATGTATGTATGTATGTATGTATGTATGTATGTATGTATGTATGTATGCATGCATGTATGTATGTATGCATGCATGCATGGATGCATTCATGTATGTATGCTTTTGCGTGTGGGTGTGCTCATGGGTTCATAGAACAACGAAATATACATAAAATGGAGAGAGCATGTCATCAATAAGAAATGTATATCAAACAATAAAATGTATATAGAAGGTGTTGGATTAATATGGACATTTTTGCATTTAGGGATAATTTCCATGGTTGGAATATATGAGATGATAAAAATGTACGTAGCAAACACAATCGTGTTTAAAGTCCTTGTTGCAAAACTTTTTAAATGCGACAAAGGTCACTGGATTATGATATAAATGATAGTTGAACATAGAGCAATGTACTATGTTTCACCTTTCCTCCGACGTTCAGCTCACGCTGATATTCATAACATCTAATATCTCAATTTGTACAAAATTTGAGGTTTGAAAATATCTAAAATGACTTTCTTGTGTACGTTGTTGTAATTTCAAATTTGGATAATTATTTCTAGAAATTTAATTGATTTTCTCATCATATGTTTTTATTGCTTTTTCTGACAAAGAAATGACAACAACGGCAGAGGCCACCACGACTGCAGAAATGACAACCACTGAGGTAACAACAGCTGAACCCACTACAACTAAGGAGCCAACAACCACAGATATAACAACGGAGCCCGAAATAACAACTCAAGTACAAACTACAACAGAAATGGGCACCACCTCAAATGCACCAACCAAACTACCCGGGACAACGACACAAGAGATAACTACCACAGACGGTGAATATTTACTTTATGTTCCCTCAACTGACAGTCAAATGTTCAATTATGTCAGGACATTCCAATGATATTTCATTTAATTTATTCACAATGTTATCCTTTCTAAAATGTATATATTTTATCCATGCTTTGTAATCAGGGGGAACAATAAATTGTGTGATCCTCTAAAACTTACCATTCTTCTTCACCTTTTTCTTCTTCCTTCTCAGCTTTTCTTTATGTTCTTTTTCTTTTTCTGCTTCTTCTTCTTCTTCTTCTTCTTCTTCTTCTTCTTCTTCATTTTAATCATTCTTATTATTCTTATTATTATTACATAAATTACTCTGTTTTTGTCCTTCTTTTGCTATCACAAATACTGAATTTCTGTGTTTACCTGCACACACATTGCGACATTCGCGTACATTAGCAGATCAACAATACTGATGGACTGGCAAATTCCCTCTGCTACCGTACTAGTCGACATATGGTGTTTTAGTTCCCAGTGTAGTATTTTGACGAATAGTAATCCTAAAACTTAGCTATGGTTTATCTATTTGCCGAGTGTTATATTGATTTTTATCGAAGGCTTCATTAGCATTTCTGTAAGCATATGAACAACGTCGCCTCCTTACATTACATTTTAATTGTTCTCACATATACAAATTATGTTTATTTTGTTTTTGAAAAGTTGTGCACGAGAAGAACAAAAAGAAACATTACTTCAACATCTCAGTTTACCGCTTTTACAGTTCAAGTAATTTATACTCAAAAAACACATTGTCAAATAAACCGTAGCTTACGTTAATGAAGTGTACTTTCAACCTGAGAAAAAAGGAAGAAAGTAAATCAAGAAAAAGGAAGAAAGTAGTAAATCGAGAAAACTCTCACAAGCGAAAAATAAATTCACTTATATCTCTGTGGTGTTTTCTGAACATACATTACACTACAGTAAGATCATTAAGAAGATGCGTTGCCAATTGTTTCATTAGCAGTGGAATTCAAGGAAGATATGCATTTTGCTTCAGCGGATCACTTTCGAAGTCAATCCATTTCAAAGTCATTACCTACGGCCGTTTGCGAAATGTGAGCCAAGCCTCACAAAGTTGCCGGTGAAAGTGGAATTGTGAAGTTCTGTAAAGTGTATGGGAATTGACTCTTAGTCCCTTTTTACTCATACTTATAAAATTTCAATTCAGGAAAAGTCCGGGATATTGAAGGCACAAATGCGAGCCCATCAATAAGCGAAGTGAGTAATGTCAAAATACATTTTTGCTTCTTTAAGGTTATTTAAATGATACATTTATACACACTGTTTTGCACGTTTGTTCCGTTTCTTGAGTAAATTCAATGGGGAAATATTTGTCTATTAGTGCTCAGTGTCATCAGTGTCATCAGTTCACTTCTCCAAAACTTTCTACTGTTATTACGTGGCTGATTTTAATACATATTTGTAATTATCAAACTTCAATAAAGACAAAAAATGATGCCTTGTTTAATTGAACAGCAGTACTGTAATCCACTGAGACTTTTGCCTTTTCTCATACAGGTTGTAGAGTATTTCGATGGATTAGCAGACGTTATTTCTGGTCTTGACGATGCCAGTATATCGCAGGAACAGAGCCAAAATATGACCATCGGTAGGTAAAATTATAACTTCAGTTTGCAATACGGCCATTAGAATTTCCAAGTCTGTGATGCATTCGAAAGTTAAACCGATGATTAAAGCAGAATTCGCCTCGGGGACAGATGTTTAGACCTCAATATTTAAAATTTCTTTTGTTGTCTACCAATCGTTTGGGTTTATTTTAAAGCTCTTGCCATAAGATAAATCCTCACGATCTTAGTTTTTCGAAAATAAAAAAATCTCCACAGAGAGTTAGCATTAGGATAGCGACCATTCTTACTTTTAGATATCGGTAATTATATCATACCAGTATATTTATGGTACAAATACAGCGATCTGATTGGTCGAGGAGCGAAAAGTACCGTTGTATATTGGCGATATACCACGGCTGGCATGCGCACTAGCTCTCAACTTGAGGAAAAGTCCTTTTATGACGTTCCACGCCAGAATTTCAATATACTGTTATGATATAATAGCAATAAATCACACCCATCCAGGGACGGTATACCACTCGATTGTGACCATTTCACTTCATATATGCACTCGCTATCGCTCGTGCATATATGTCGTGAACTGGTCAAAATCGAGTGGTATACCATCGCTGGGTGTGCTTTATTGCTTAAATATTAGCTAACTAGAACCCAAACTTTTCATGGAGACCCCTGCATTTCATTCTTGATTGCGTGAAAGAACGATTGCAAGGTGAAGTTCTTCACTGTCGATACGCATGTTTCCTCAAATTTGCAGTGAGTAAGTCCCACTGAGAGCGATGATGTGTAGAAACTTGTAGATCACGTCTAATGATTCGAAGGACTGGAACACCGTAGTTCTTTTTTCCACCAGTCCTCCTCTTTGTTGAGAGCGGGAGTGGTGATAAAAGTTTTATCCGCGAATTGCTGAGTTAAATTCAACAATGACCGAGTCAAATCGATTCTTTAGCCAGGTCTCGGTGATGATCATGATGTCCAAATGTAGATGCAATAGCAATGATTTTTAAGAGACAGTGCATTCCACAGATCGGCGTCCGAAGTTAGTTTGTTAAAACTGCAAGATGTCCTTGGGATTTTGAAAAATGCCGAGTTTTGCTTGTATCCAGGTGGTTTTGCAGAACGAGTGGTGAGTACAGTTTGAATGGCCGTCGGGTCATTGTATAAATGTCCTTATGAAACGACTGGAATGAATCGGAGAACTCTTGGACGTGAACGTCTGCATGGAAACTTTGGTGCACGGTGATTGCTGACTATCGTTGAAATCCCATACATTGGTTTTGGATGCTTGCGCCCAAAGTCGCATCCGCGTGGTCGATAAAAGAATTTTGTAGGCAGAGAGCTCGAACTGGACAAAGGGACATCTTCGTCGCCATATTCAAAGATTTTTTGTTTGCACCCAGACACTGCCGAACATCGAGAAACGAATCAATGCCCACTTCAAAACATAGTAAATCTCCACGTTTTTGCTACCAGTTCGAGGCAGAAGGTGTTCAAAAGCTGAATGCTGTACTGGTAAATGCCGCAGAACGATAAAACAGAGAGAGAGAGAGAGAGAGAGAGAGAGAGAGAGAGAGAGAGAGAGAGAGAGGCTGCCGATCAACAGCGCCACCAATATAAAGATCATTAGTTCATTTGGTTTGATTTTTTTTGTATGTTGGGTATGTAAAGTATATTCCAAAGGTGCTCAAAAAGATATCGGCATTATTAAATTGTATACATGTTAATACTTTTATCGAACTATGATATGATTGCTGACGTTCAAATCTAAATGTTTAAACGTAACTGTGTTTTGTGTTCAGACGTGATGAGCTCTATTAGCAGTGCGTCTCTTACATTTTCCGGGAAGTCTTTTAATATATTATATATTATAGCCCCAAAATGGGACTATGTGCCTGAGGGTAAGTGACCATTTGTCCGACGGCAGGAGGGCAAATGGTCTCCTTGCCTAAGGGTACATAGTCCCTTGTTTGGGTTATAATATTTTTATTACATGCCCTTCTTACGCAGTTTTCACTCCAAATATTTCGGGCTATTGGTAAATTATTATTATTATTATTATTATTATTATTATTATTATTATTATTATAAACTTTATTTCGGACTTAAAAGTCCATATAAATGTTGTGAAAGGTTATTACAGACTCTTTGGAGAAGTAATTGTTCTCTTACAAATTAGTTGAAGAGAAAGACAATCAGTCAAACAAAAAGAAGCTTATTCAAAACCTTAACTATATCAGATTTAAAGTACAATAAGTCACATATACGTACAATTGTATTACTACTGTTCAAAAGTCGATGTCTCAAACCATAAATCTGCTTACGCATTTGAGCGTCAAAGTTATTGATACTATTGGATACAAAGATTGAACTCGCACTACTCCGTTTTTCATAACCAAATAAGAATCGTGCAGCATTGATGTATGCAACTTTCAATTTACGCATAACAGCCATAGAGTAATTACTCCAGAGTGGTCCTCCATATAGCTGGTAACAATAGGCTTTAAATAGAACACATTTAACATGAAAAGTACACTTACAGAAATTTCTCATCAACATATTTGCTGAAATGTAAAGATATCTCGTCTGTCACTCGATGTCATCATCATCTCTAACGCGATCAGATAAGACAAAACCAAGGTATTTTTTTTCTTGGAAAGAACTTCAAATTTAACACTGTTGAGATACACAGAAGGAATTTTACACATCTTTCTGTGATTAGGAAAACTACACATGCATGCAGTTAGTCACCATACCAAGTGCAAACATCAATCAGTTTCTGTGTACCTTTTGCAGAAGGACTAATTAAGCAGATATCATCTGCATACAGTAAGTGATTTACAAAAACACCATCGATATTGCAGACTGTATTCGAATTTGTTAAGAGTACACTCAAGTCGTCCATATAAATATTAAAAAGCTTAGGTGACAGTATACCACCTTGCTTGACACCGTTTGTCACAGTAAAACTATTCGATCTACGAGCACCCCAACGAATAGCAATGACTTGAGTTCTTTACCAACAAACAAGGAATCTAACTATAAAAACAGGAATATTACGTTGAATTAACTTTTTGAAAAGTGTCCAATGGTTAACTCTGTCATAAGCCTTAGAGGCATCTATGAAGGTAATAAATACATTGCTGCCATAACTTCTGTAATAATGAATTATTTCCTTCAAAATAAAAACACACATATCAGTGGAGTGACCTGATTTGAAACCAAACTGGTAGTCTGTCGTCCCTAGATATGATTCAATATGACGCAATATTACTAACTCGAGAATTTTAGAAGCAACAGTACAAAGAGCAATAGGACGATAGTTGTTTTTGTCAGTTATGTCACCATTTTTATCTTTGGTGATAGGAACTAGAATAGTGTTCGAAAGTCTTTCTGGGCAAACTACATGAACAAACATGGCCGTAAAGAATATACTGAGCAAAGTTGAAACTTTACTGCAGGCATACATAAAGTATTCGGATGAAAGAAAGTCAGAACCAGGATTTTTGTTAGCCTGGAGGTTGGCAATAGCGTATATCACCAGGAAGAATAGTGAAATTATCTCCCAAATTACAGTTGTCAATAGCATCATATATACAAATTTCTTATCCTTAGTATTGTTTACAGAGTTATAAATGTCACAATAATGGTTACGCCACATTTCAACAATGTCTTCATCACCTGAGCAGCCATTAATATTATTTGGTCTAGACATGTGATTTTTTTTACTATTAACAGAATTCCAAAATTTTTTACAATTAATGATAATCAAATCCTTTATTTCCATCTTAGACAAAGATCCGTTAAAAATGGAACGATTTTCATCATCGAATGGTGCATTGATATATTTTAACTGCTGTTATGTGGTTTATCCAATTTTATATGCAAAATTTTCCAAAAACCGGATTTGCTATGGAAAACATGAAATTTCAACATATTTACATCCAAAAGTTGTCAAGTTGAAAATAGTTCCGGTTCACTTTCAGTCCAATGATGACTATGCGGCCCGAGACGTCATCGACGAGGTACCATTGGATTCTATTGAGCGAGCGACGTTCGATATATGAGGCATTTAATAATGTAGCATTCAGCCTACAGGCTATCAATACTGCAATCAATATTTTCTGCGTGTTTGACTTTCTGGTTGTCTATGTGTATGCTTGTCTGTCTCCCATCTATTTGCGTTTCCATGCGTATAAGGATGATGTGTTTTCAAATTGTTAGTCGGTCGTTTCTTGGCTCTGTACTTTTTGTCTGTGATTCGCCTCACGGATACCTGGTCAAGTACAAAAGCTTTGATTGGGTGGAACATTTCACATCTTCTAGACCTGTATAGCGATTTTACTTTACCAACTTAACAATAGTTCTTTTGTCTAAACCTTGCAACGTTCACAGAGTAAAACAGGGGCGTGAAAGTCTTGAAATGAATCCCTAGTAGTGTGTACCGTGCCGTATTTATATTAAAAAGACGCCCCAGAGAACACAAGAACGATCTAGAATTTCTATTGATATGCTAATTACTGTTGTAAAATCTCTTGAACTAAACATGACCTTCTACAAAGTTCAAAACTTGACTAATTAAAGTCAGACCAAGGAGAGACTGACCTATATAATGATTGGACTATGCGATGTGCTTATCGTCCACTATGATCACATTTTCTCCTTTCTACATT
Organism: Ptychodera flava; assembly: GCA_001465055.1. Classification (NCBI taxonomy): domain Eukaryota; kingdom Metazoa; phylum Hemichordata; class Enteropneusta; family Ptychoderidae; genus Ptychodera; species Ptychodera flava. Next base: position 373,896 of record LD345572.1, read on the forward strand.
TTTCGTTGCCAAAAGATGTTTTAAAGAAAATGGACACAGCCATTGAAGCGTTTTGGTCGTCGTCTCCCGAAACTGAGAAACACAACCCTGACAGAGACATATTGACAGTATCTGTGCTGAACACGACAAAAACGCTATCAAACTTTGTTCTGCGAAACATGAAGCCTGGAACTGGCTCAGTTTTATTAGAAACACAAGTGTTACAGTTGAACTTGGAGAGTGACACTGCGGGCGATCTCACAGAATGTTTCCTAGATATGGGAGATGGGAACGGCTTTGATATACCAGCAGCGGAAAAGATTTCCTCCAATTTTGCATCGGTAGCAGAGTCATTGAACAGGATCGTAAGTATATTCTTTCCGATAAAATCTGACCATCGAATTATACAGACAATCCGAATGGCAAACTACAGTTTCGTTGGCTTTTGTGTCCTATTTAAAATGTCATGTCCAAAATAACGACCTACATTAGTATCAATTTCATTGAATTTACATGAAGAAAAAAAGTCAAGATAACCCTAACCATTTTCAGAGATGCGTTACATAACTTTAAATAGGCTTATTTTTCCATTTTGACCGATAATTTTATGATTTATTACATCTTTCAGAACATTTACATTTCACTCGACATAATTTCCATCTCAGGTATTATATGAGCATTTAGTAATTTGAACAAGTTTCCACATAGTATAAACTACTATTATTTTTTATAAATATCGTGTATTTGAGTTGATCTAACTGATCTATTTATCATTATTGTACATTTTTTTCTGATTTTTTGCTGCAACATGGACTTCATTACCAGGCAAATCATTTATAATTATTTTTCATGTCATTGCAGCATCCAAACTGTATAACAATTTGGCAAATCTGTGATACAATATTTCACGTTGTGGGCCTGTGAAGTTTGATGTGAAACACTATGGTTTTGTCATAGATTTTCGCATCTTACTAACTTACTTATCGACATATCATTGTCAAATCCTAGCTAAACACGTAAGTGATCGCATTTCATCACATCTTTAACCCATACAGGTGACAGTTTTCAAACGGAGATCGTTGAAAAGAGACAATACTGCAAATTATCCTCCGGTAAATGATGTGCTGACATTATCTTTCACAGACAGGGAGGGCGAGGAAATACAAGGTAATGATGCTACAACATCAATGCAAAGCCAAAAACTGACCAGATATTCAATAGTGTTGATGAACGATAGGTTGCATACCTCTGTAAAGCACTGCTTTACAGTTTTTTAAGACATCGAATCATATATCTGTCACTTCTAAAATATGTTATATTTACAAACATTATATCAAAACACAGTTATCATATTTTGCAATTGTGTGGCGAATGGTCAGTATTGTTGTTGGTAAAGTCAGGTTTTACTGATATTGGAACTTTTATTTTTAATTATAACGTTTTCATACTTTGTCATATTTTTTCAATATACTGTACCGGTTTCTTGTAAAGAAGTACATTTTCTTGTGGCATCATGATTACTTTGACAAAATCAGGATTATTTTAAGAACAAATAGTACCATAGAAAGGAATCACATATTATTCACAGCTGAAAGCAGGTTGAAGGCAAAACAAAGGCTTCTTTGATAGTCTGCTTAATTTTGAAAAGAAAACTTGTAATTGAAAGCAAAGCATGGGTGTTACAAAAATTACTGTAATTCTACCCTGATGGCAACTGTATTTTCGAGGTAAGTATAGAACAGTACAGGGTGGTACAGAACTGTACTGAACTGTCCTTTACAGGACAGCAGGGTACGATACATCCGGTACGGTATAGCGCAGTACAAACAGCAGTACAGGAAGGTTTCACAACAATAGTACAATGGTATTTCATTTCTGTCCAGTGAACAACACTGAAGAGTACATACAAATTACATTTGGTTATGATGTTCCTTCCCCTGAAAAACTCGTATTGACGGGAGGACAGTATCTCCAAGAGCAGGATGTTACGTACTTTGGATCAAAGTTTCAGGTAGGTGCATTAACCACACATCAGTTGTTTGTTCAGTATCATGCCTAACCTGTTCCACCTCCACTCTTCAACATCGACAATGTGAATGCATACATTAATGCCACTGATGCCATGCCTTCATAATGTGCGCATTTATTGGTTAAGCCATGAAGCACATTTCATGCTATGCCGAGAATAACACAATTTTAACTGAGTCGTTTTCACTTTACCAGTGCAGAAATAAACTCCACACAATACACTTTCACTGAAAAAATAAGCTATGAACTGAGAAAATAATTTTGATGGCAAAATATGTTAAAGAGTATGTATGTATGTATGTATGTATGTATGTATGTATGTATGTATGTATGTATGTATGTATGTATGTATGTATGGGTATGTATTATGTATGTATGTATGTATGTATGTATGTATGTATGTATGTATGTATGTATGTATGTGTGTGTGTATGTATGTATGTATGTATGTATGCATGCATGCATGCATGCATGCATGCATGTATGTATGTACGTACGTACGTACGTATGTATGTATGTATGTATGTATGTATGTATGTATGTATGTATGTATGTATGTATGTATGTATGTATGTATGTATTCCGACGGCAGCTCTTCAGCCCCCTCCCAGTGTATGAGCAACATTCGAAGTGCAGCGGGACTCCCTCTTTGCAGATGATAGAGCTGTCACAACCAACTCAGCTTAAGACCTGCAGCTACTCATAAGCCGCTGTTGTGAAATTTGCCAAAATTTTAGACTGACCACAGCCTGGGTCGTAGTACATTTCATGTACTCACTGCCCTATATCAGAGTATCCGACTATCAAGTAGATGTTGTCGATTTGTACATTGGTCTATAGACCCCTATTAGACTCACCATTCAGCAAAGCTGCAAATATCAAGTCCACACTAACAAAAAAAGCATGGAGAAACAGCAAGATTAGAGCAAATCGAGATCAAGATCTTAGAAGGATACTTTGTTACTTTCAAGACATTTAGTTGTCTTTCTCTTAGTAGCCAGTACACTTCATAAAGGTAACTTCATTTTTCTTGTCCAGGTATCTCAGTTGCATCATGCAATTATCATCCTGCTGACCATCTCAAAACCCATCCATGTAAATACTACGGCATATATCTTCAGTAAGGTTGTCATGTATTCGGATCAATACCAGGATTATCAACTTTCCCTTGCCGTCCACTTTAACGGGAACACTTCAAGCCTGTTTATCCCAGAGCACTACTTTCTGAAGACTGGAGAATATTATTTGACCTTTACCATTCCAAAGAGTAAGTTGGACACTTCTTGGCAGTAATACATAAGTCTTATTAAGGAGTACCGTATCAAAAGACAATAACAGAGAAGGACGTGTTATGAGAGTAAATTTATACAGATTTTACTGTTTGGTCAGCTTACCTATGCTTCAAAACCTGAATTTACAGAACATGAAGTGAGGCTGTCCATGGCCGTGAAACCCACCATTTGCGGTTACCTCAATGAAGACATTAGTAGGCCTACGTGGAATACAAGCGGCTGCAAGGTATACCACCATTTGATGCTTTCAATAAGGAATTTACAAAATTTATGTAAATAAAAACACGAAGTTAATATGACAGTTTCAATGTCGAAACTTGTGTGGTTTGTGAACTTTTATGAAATTTAAGTTAAATTGCATCTTTCACGGTTTAGAAATTGACTTCTTCTCTGCAAAATACCGGTCTCACTATAAGAAATTTGGTATGCGGTACGTTTCGCGCTATTTTTTAAATTGTTGTCAAACTGGTTAGTCGTATATTAGGGGCAAATTTTCCCGTTTCTTTTGTCAAAAGATCTTCTCTGAAACTGCTCGTTAGATCGCTTTGAAATTTTAAATTCAGGTTATTGAGAATGACGTATTTTGATGTACAAATTGTGATAACATTTGCATGTTTACATTTGGGGTAACTTTTCCAAATTTAGTCAAAATCTTCTTCTCAGAATCCACATGTCTGATTGCTTTAAACTTTGATACGTAGGTCCCAGGGTTGATCTTATTCAGTAGACTGATGGAATTCTAACTCACAACGTACTTAGACTTCTTCAAATTGTGACGAAATCTTAAATTTTGTATTTGTAGGGCAATGTTTTATAACCATTTTCAGTTGAAACCTCTTCTCATCTGTATCAACAAGTCAAATCGCTTTGAATTTTGATATGCGTGTCCCTACGGTTAATCTTGGTTAGATTTTTTAAATGGGAATAAATGAGCATTAATGATTATAGAGGCATATTTCCCATTTTTGGTAAAAGGGTTAATATATTTTCTTAAATTTCAGAATCTTAGGGTACATGTATACCAATAGCATGGCACAGTACAGTTTATGGTTAAAATCTAGACAACAGGAAGTTCTGACCTAACAGAATACTCAACCACAATCTAAGGTGATGAAGTCAGTTGTGACAAGAAAAAAAACAAGTGTATAACGCTTATTTATAACATCGGTTGTCCTGCGACACCTATGATGCGCGTTTACTCTGACTTCTTAGAGAGAATACATGAAACACTAAAGAAATACAAATACTTATCATGATTAAGCGACTTACTTCTTTCTGAACTATTTCACTTCAATTCCAGGTGTCATCAACTTCTAGTTTGTCCTCTACCGTTTGCCTGTGCAATCATCTGACCACATTTACGACCAACCCTCTGTAAATCAGAAATATACCCTAATGTCGACGAACAGCTTTAAAAGACACAGGCAGACACACGGAGGCAAGGGAGGCAGATAAAGAAAGGAATAAAGAAGAAAAGAGGCGAAGAGGAGTTAAGAAATTTAGTTTGCCAACACTAAATTATGTGTGCTTTTGTTAACATTGCTATCAAGATGTTCAATGCGATTGCATCATTCTGAGAACATTTAAAGTTGATTGCTGGCACGCTTAACAGGTTGTTATAGTAATTCTGTGAATACCCTACATCTGTTTACCCTAGCGTGCTTTTTGCAAATATTTGTGTGACAGTAGTTTTCCAGTATTTTCTGCCAACTCTTGGCACATTCATTATTTCTGTAGTAACTTGTAACTTACCTCAAAATGTTCTTAATAAAGTGTATATATGTTATGCACTTTCCATGTGCGGATGTCTATCCGTGACCAAATGTTGTTTCACTCATAACAATGTCCTCGTTTGTATGTGTCTGTGTCTGTGTCTGTGTCTATTTGTCCGTCCGTCTGTATGTTGACGGATATTGTTGTGGTCATAACTTTAAAAACCATCGGTCAGAACGCCATGCAATTTGGTACATAACATCATCTTGAAAAGATCTAGATCTGATTAGATTTGGGTGGATTTGGTCGGCATATTTCATGGTCATTTGCATAATTAATGAATTTATGCATGTCTATATCTCAAAAAATTGCACCACCAAATTTGATAAAACTATGCAGGTATTCAAACTGGTATATTATGCTAAAAGTTTGGTGAGCGTAGTTTATAGATTTGAAGCTAATTTGCATATTTAATATGAGCTCATTTGCAAATATAGTACACTACAGTAATAATCCACACATTTAAGTTGAATATAAGGACTTTGATCGGAATTTTGAATCATACATAATTAGATCTGGTTATGCTGAACTTTTGATGGGCTTGACTTGTGATAATTAGCTTATTTAGAAGGATATTAAATGTATTTTTGTAGTAAGCTTATATATCGAAATTGACTTAACTTAATTTCTTCGGACTTCTTACGTACATTGGTCATACGTAAACTGACTCAAGCCAAGCGTTCCATGAGCAAGTTGCAGATTGTCCTGTTTTCCTCTTCTTGGTAACCGAAGATGGCGTTTGCAACTTCTGAGATGAAAATGATATTATTCTCTTTGAAAGGAAAAAAATTAGGGATAGTTCAAATTGTTTAAACGAAAAATGTAGGAGGAGGGTTGCACAGATTTTTTGGTGAATACTTCTACGTACTTTGCAGCTGACGTAGTCTGATGGTTCAAAATTATATTTTATCGATATTTATTGCACAATATAAGCTTATTAGGATCAATAAAGGAAAACATAAAAAAGTAGTTAAGAAATGTAACAAATTTTACAATATTTAAAAATAAAATTTTAAAGTGTAAATAAAAGCTTAAACTACTTGAAGTATTCAGTAAGCTTTTCAAACTTTTAAACATAGAAGGTAGAGTATGGTAGGCATATAAATCCTTCATGATAGAGTAGAGGTAATATAGAATTGTTATACCTTTGATACAAGTTCAGTATTTAAAGCATATTAGACCCAATATTATCGACCTACATAACTTACAAGATATCGATAACGGTGCCTCAATGATTAACTGTTTAAAACCAGAAAACAAGAGTTTGTGGATCAAACAAAATGTTTTGGAGTAGTGAATATAAACATATATATATATATATATATATATATATATATATATATATATATATATATATATATATATATATATCTTTTGCAGAATTGACTTTTTATGATCGACTCATGTTACCAATTAGCTGTTAATTGCACCTGACAGTGTTGGCAACATCTCGATTTAGACAAAATGTCTAGTTCGTCTAATGCCAATGCTTCAAAGCAATTCACTGTACTGTGGCTGAGCCATATAAGAGACACATTGATAAAGTGTACTGCATATGCATGTGAACCTCTACGCAGCAATCTTACATGTGAATTATATTGCATTGCTGTAATTGGTCCATTGGCAGTGTCTTCATTCCGTCACCAGGAAGCTAAGATGATTCAATTTGTGAGCTCATGATTATAGGTTTAACGCAACGTGCTTGACAAATTTCGACAAGTACACACACAGCAATTAGATCAGGTTTATGTAATTTCCTCGCTGTTTTGCAATTTCCGATATTTTTCAAGAATAGATTTAGATTTTGAATGATGTCATATGATTGGAAGTTAAGTTACCAATATTTTTCGATATAGACTTCAGGAATATACCTTTTATTTTTTGAATGGTGTCATGTGATTGTAAGGCATAAGCTTATCGATGTAGACTTTCAAGTCTATTTGAGAAAGATTTGATATTGATTACAAAACGTTCACACTCTCAACCTATCAAGCAAACTGAAAACAACTCAAGCCACTTCAAGTATTTCCCTGCAAAACCAAATATCACGAGGAAACCGACATGTGGTTCATTGACTTCACGTATTTCAATTATGAACAAATGAAATATTCAACTGATTGAGCTTCATGCAGGTATCACATTTTCAAGGTTTGAATCATGGCAAACGGCATAAACAGAGGGGAACACTACAAATATTTGAAACAAAAAAATAAAATAACTGATGACAAATTCACATTTTCATTTCTCAGCTCAGGACCGTTGGATTAGGGACAGTTCTTGTAATAGTGACTCGTGACTCGTGATATTAGTGGCTGGGTAAACATTTAATCAAACAGCCACCAAAACAGAATTAACGACAGTGAGAATTATTAGTAGGAGTCACGGCACACTTTGGAGCAACAAGATATTTTGTGCCCAGAAAGAAGCGGCACGTAGAAGATTTTTCATAATCAGAAAAAACAGCTTCTAATATTTCTAATCTATGTACATCTGACTTAAACATTTCCTTGAATCTAAATGAAAATACACCGTAGTAGTTCTTACAAATGTGAAGCATTTGACGGATAACGCAATGCTGCATAGTGAGTTCATCTATAAAGGTAAGCCTTGATATATTTACATTTACAAGATACGATATTTAATCCGTAGTGACTTCTGTCTCATCGAACTGTACATTTTATCAGTCAAATAAATAAAAATAATCTATACTATATATATATATATATATATATATATATATATATATATATATATATATATATATATATATATATAAACATTCCTAGACGAAGAGCAAAAGTTCAATTTCTCATTGTTTAGGAAATATGCATTGTTTCAGAGTGATAATTACTTTGAGTGACAAAAGTAACAGAAGCTTAGTACTGCTGACTCATCAGAAAGCATAGCACATTAAGCTCTTGCCCATGCAACATTCAATCAGTGAAATATTTCGTGTAAAACATGCAAAACAGTAAATCATGTCATATTCAACTTACAGTCTTCGTATGTTCAGCTCTTGTGATCATTCAAATCAGAACATCAAAAACAGACCCAGCACTTCTGGTTATTTTGTTCCCCTTACAGCGAAGTCATTCAGACTAAAATAAGTCTTTATACTTACCTCAAATTTATTCACATTAAAATGGGCTCACGGTTGTCATTTTTTGAAAGAAGATGTATGTAATCAGTAATGTCGATCATTAATTTGAAGAAGACACGGAATATTCCTAACTTAATTTTGTTAAGATGCTGTGACAGAACGTGTCGATTCAATAGACAAAGCAGTCTATGGGCAAAGTATGAAAAAATTGTTCCAAGAATACAAAACTAGCAATATCTGTGCATTTGACGATTGATATAAATGTTATTAACTAGAATAGGGTTGTTACAAGGGTATATGCGTCTTTAGTACGTTTAAAAAATTGATCTTGAAATTGCACCAAAAATGTTTATTCCTCGTACATGCAGTCCATGAGAACACTATGAATATTTTCCCAATACAAAAATAGCACCATCTGTAATTTTCAGATATTTAACAATTGATATTGATATAATTGATTTGAATAGGATGCTTGCAAGGGTATATGTGCGGAAGAAACTTAATTTTTAGAATTTCACCATTGATAAATTTAAGTCTATGAGAAAATTATGCAGAATTTTTATTCCAATACAATATCTGTGCATCTATAGATCTTCAAGTTGATATTATATTCTACTGAGAAGGTCTGTTTTCGAGGATCATCCGCAATGCATTTTCCCTATCGAGGTGCGGTTTTGGAAGTCTAATGAAAATTCAGTAAAATCTTCGATTTGAGTCGAACTCACCACGTACGACTTACAGTCACCTTGCGAAGACATTACAGTCAAAACCACTCGGCCCCATATAATCAATATATATGTCCATAACGAAAATCAGACCTACGCAATACCTTATACAAACAATATTTTTAGATTTGGAATTTTG
>LD345572.1:383612-399571 GCA_001465055.1 Ptychodera flava
GCAGAAATGCTCGGAGCAACTGAGCTGATAAAACTGGTTGAAGCCGCTGGACTGAACGGTACACTCAGTGGTAAAGGTAAATAGGCAGATTTTTAGTGACGTGGTTTCACTATTTCACGTTCTTCAATTTTCCTCTTTGGTTTATCCGCTTGGGGTAGGGGCACACGACTTGTTACAGGTGTACCCAGGATAGTTCAATGTAAAAGAGCACAAATTTGAATTTTCCGTTTAATGGGCGAGGCGGTGTGTAAACGGTCTACAGTCATGGCAAAGTACTGAAGTAAAACATTAACATTTCTATATTTCCACCAAACGATCGGTCGAAAATATCCACAAAGGGTCAAGAATTATGCTAGAGTAAAACAAACAGTATTCAAAAGTTTGTATTTTATCAACATTTCCTTGGTCAAATTATGAGACAAAAAGGGGTGGGTCATAATCGCTGTACTATTGTGTATACCCTAGCTTTAATTGGCAATGTTAGGACACATATTCTTGTACACGTCACTATTTGTACAGTCTTACTGTAGATAACACTCCTTCTTTAGCTTTCAGCTTCGAGGCATCGCTTCCTATCACTAGTTTATTTTACCAACCAGAGAGTCCATCTGCTATTGGACAATATGTTAAATCTCTGTCCCTCTGTCACATGATAGAGGGACCGTGGTTAAATCCATCATCTGCCTTTCTTGTGATTCATAGACTTTTCCCGCCAAAACTGCTTTATCACCTGGAAACCTTGCCTTCCCGAAACGGAGACATTTCTACCCTCAACAGAGACACTTCATGTCAGCGCACGGTCTCTCACCCTAGTGTTATGCTTCACTGTATATTTAGCCACTGTCTATTATTTAGTATAGTAATAAAGTGGTTATCTATAGTATTAGACGACTTCGTCTCCCAACTGCTTTCTTAGACCTGGTAATATTGCGCACAGCAGTGCCCCCTCACCCCCCTTATGTGATACCTAAAAAGCCAAAAGGTTCCGTTTTGCCTTACTGTGCACTACAGTGCACTGGGCGGAGAATAGAATCTTCTTAAGTCTCGTTGACGAGACAGTCCGTCATAACTCATGTAATATTAGGCAATTTGATGGCGAGAGATACTACAATACAAAAACAAACGTACTCGAGGTCAGTTGGTCACGACTTGTATCCTCCTTTGCGAAACCTCGCTGTTGATACTTAAAAATGGCCTTCTTTTCCGTGCGCACAACGTGTAAGTATGCTTTGGAGTACATTCTCCTGTCTTCTCCAGTTGAGATATATTGAGTAGCTATCGTTTTGATGGGGAGGGGAGGAGGCTACGATTCTGCTGCACAACATTTATCCACAGGCGCTCGAAGTAAGTCGTTTTATCGTTGGAATATGCGCACATACCGATATACTTCAAAATGCAAAAAGTGTAATCCCTTCACTTCACTTATCGTATTGCCGTATGAAATGTGCCAGAAATTGGCTGATAAGGCCAAAAAAATGTGCTGTCCGATAACATGGTTCTCAAACGTAGGGTAGGTAGGTCGACCGGAATTTTTTTCCATAATATTTTTATTTTTAAATATGCATTTTTCAGAGGTTCAGGGCGGTCAAACACTGGCCAAAACATTTCCAGAAAAATGTATCATACATATAAAAAAACCCATAAAAGACGTCCTCGTTCAAGCAAAAATCAAATGCCAAGTAACGAACGCGTGATTTTACGGGTTTTTTCTTTCTTTTTTTACTTCCATGTTTACGTATAGCTCTAAAAAGTTTACGGTCGGCATGTAAACATAGGGTAGGTCGGGTTATCGGAACAGCACATTTTATTTTGTTCGGCCAAAGTTATCCAACGTATTTCATTGTGTGGTGTCGGGTGTACACAGTTGCCGACAATGCGAAGAGCCACCTGCCAAAGTAAACTTTAAATGTTGGTGTGTGTAGGCTCGCTAATAGCAAGGTAAACATACCCAAATCGCAGACTTAAAAATTTCTTTTCACGAACTCTGACCTTGATAATGCTGGGTAGCCGCAGTGAAGAAAGTATAAGAAAAATCAGACATATTCAAATCAAAAATTGCAAAGTGTCACCCTATTTTATTGATTTGATCCACTAAACCGCTTAAAATGTCTTTGTTATTCCTCGTCGTATCTCAAAAATTATGTCTACATTTCAACAGGTTTATCAAAAAAATTTTATTGATTTTGTTTTTGTATTGATTTGATGCAATGGTCGATAACGAGAATAGGTCAAGTCTTAAGAACATATCTCCAAAAAGTTGCGCTCCACGAGAATGCTTAACCATCGTTCTCGGGGGACTGCGGCCCTAGCTTCGATTTCGCCAAAGTTGCATGCCTGACAGCACGAACAAAAACGTATCATATCATTTTTTTGATCGAGCTGTTGAGAGATTTGACCATGTATGACAAGTTGTGTCGATAACGAACGTGAAGTACTCAATCAAAATTGATAAACTCCGCCCATTAGATTTCTTCACTGGACAAATTCTCGTCTAGTAATCCAAAAGCAAAAGACTAGTGAGTGCCACGATATAGCACGGCCAACGTTTTGAACTCATATTGACCTACATGTCCAATCCTCCAAAATTGTGAAAAGGCTAGAAAAATAATCTTGCAGATTGAGAAAAAAAAATAATAGACTCAACAACAATAATCTAACTCCAGACTGGTTACAGGACAAATTATTAAAAGGAAAATTGCATTTTCGCGTGACTTTTACCAAACATCAAGAACCAGAATTCGATTATTTTTTTCTTGTACAATGTCCTTATTAATTCTTATCTTTATGCCACAGGACCATTCACACTTTTCGCGCCAACAAACGTTGCCTTTAGTCACCTGGATCCCTGGTATTTACAGTATTATGGCAAGAACATCACCGCTCTTCAGGAAGTTCTTACTCACCACGTGGTGTCCGGTAGCGTCATGTCCTCGTCCCTCAGCAACGATAAGCTGATACCGTCCCTGCAGGGCTCAAAGCTCAGAGCGAACATTTACATGCACGGTCAGACAGTAAGTGTATGATGAAAATAAACTGACTGCAATTTACAGATCATCATTGTTTCAAGTTAAACTCGTCCACGTGTTTTTGATGAGTAATACGCTTAAAACACTGTACCAATCACGTAATCGGGATACACATAACTTTAATTATGAAGAAAATAGCATATATATATATATATATATATATATATATATATATATATATATATATATATATATATATATATATATGAAATAACTTGGTCAAACAATTTATTGATTAAAACACAACATGTCGTTGTTTGAGTTTGAGATAGTCGCAGTTGCTACAGCCGGGCCTATTCCGGGTTACTACTTTCGATGTCGTCAAAATAAGAATTATGTTTTCATTTGCTTATTGCTGAAAGGAATATTTTTGTTTATCTGAATCGCAGATTGCCACTATCGACGGAGCCATCGTACGAAGCGTTGACCATAAAGCGGCCAACGGCGTGGTTCATGTGATCGAGAAAGTATTAAATAATCCTGCAGATCATGATGTCGCATGGCTGTTGCAGAATATTCCGGAATTTTCCACCCTTTTAACGGCTGTTAACGCCACCAACCTTCTATCTACCCTGGCAGGTGTGTTTCTCACCTTCCTCAAGAGGGAGTACACGCACTTTCTTACATAATAACTTGCCTTATACCCAGGTACTCAACATTCGTAGACCTTGGGAAAAGCGACTTTCTCGTGTTTAGTTTACTTTGTCTCTAACTATGAATTTAAGAAAACCAAAGCAAAGTCGATGGTGAAAATAAGTATCAACAATAACGAATTAATGGGGTAACCGAAGCTAATTGAGAGTAACCTTGGTAATTTTGAAGTATTCGCACATTAAATTTTATGACAGTAAACAATGTTGGGAATTCAGTCATAATACACAAACATTGAAATATAAGTTTGTACTCCTTATTTTTCACAAACTTTCATTGTACTCACAGGGCCAGGTCCATTCACTGTCTTCGCTCCATTGGATATTGCCTTCACCAAGCTTCCCCCTGGTGTCCTGGATAGTCTGGTAAAGAACCCGACAGCCCTAAAGCAGCTCTTGTTGTACCATGTTGTCAGTGGGACATATTTCAGCCCTGGTCTACCTGAAGGCCCCTTGCCAACATTGGCAGGCAAGAACGTAATGATACGCATGAAACCAGGTAATATTCTTTCACATTTCCTGACTGTGGTCCCGTTAATGCACTTTTAAACTTGATTAGAGTCGATGAATTTCAAAAATAATTAAATCGTTTGTAACAGTTTCTCTTGTATCTCTTCTATTTGGTACATACCTAAGCTTATTTGAAATTTGGCAGCCCGGGTCAGGTTTTTCCTAGCAATCGAACGCGTTACTTTTGAGTCTCCGCAGTACTGAGTTAGTTTCTGCCGCATTCATCGGGTGAAACTCCTCTGTTCGCGTTCACGCCACTAAACACGTTTCATATGAAAACAGAACAATCATCGCGTTCGCCCCACTAAAACATTCATATATATGTAAATCACAGACTTGAACCAAGTCTATAGATGCATTTTAGGCATATTTTGAGTATTACATCAACTTCATTTCAGGACTGCTGGCGATTCCCGGTTTGTAGTACATACAGATGAATGCGCGCGATATCGGATCCTGCCGCTGAAAATTCTTGCAAATTTTATCGTGGTGCATGCGTGGCTGTCATTGCACCTCGTAGTCTGAGTGTCCGTCGCAATATTTGCAGTAGCTTATCAAGTTATTTTCGTCGTTCTTGTTCAGTTTATTTTTAACAAATGTAACCAAAAGTTGCGGACATGTATTTATTTTTGCATTATGAGAGAACATTACGTTAATTGCAAACAGCCCTATTTTCTCAATCGTTTGACATTAATTCAATCGTCATTTGCAACATAACGAATTTCATGACACACCTTTGACAAACTATGTTTAAATCCCGAATACTGAGTACTCTAATCTGTTTGTGAAGTACAGACCGAAAACATTGCTGATAAACAATAAAACAAACTTGTACTTGTCAAAATGTTTCGATAAGGCCTTCACAATGTGATTCAAAATCTGCATGGAAATCAAGTAGTCCAGAGGATCACTATGACGCGACGTTGACCGCTGTAACATTACTTGCTCTACCGGGTCAAGAGAGCAAAATTAGCAATGCTCATCTGATAACATGACCTAGTTGTCTCCCTGCTTTCATTGTCTCCAGGTCAGATAGAAGTTGAGGGCGTCATGGTAACAGAAGAAAGTGCGGTCAAGAATGGTGTTATCTACGTTATTGAGAACGTACTCTTTCCTCCACAGATGAAATTTCGTCTTGATTTTTAATAATTTTCATCATTGAAGAGAATGGATGTTGAATAACATTCGGCTAACATTAGATGATCATGAAATTTCAAGCAAGCTACCCACTTAGCTTTGTATTCTGAATTAAGTCATTTATATCATTGTTCGGGTATTAACTTAGAGTATGACTTTTGCTTCGATTACTCAATATTTAGAGTATTTAGAGTATTTTCCAGGAATAGCAGTGAATGAACTTCATGTTAAGTTTGCGAATCTGTTTCAATATAAATAAAACTTATAATACACCAAATTGGTGAAAATATACAACTCACTGGGGCTTTGTAGAAGTGTGACATGCATTTGCGCTCTCTCTCTCTCTCTCTCTCTCTCTCTCTCTCTAATAAGCATTGAATCAGCAACAGATGGATAGAGGTCAGGACTTTGTAAACGAGGCCTCTCTTTTTTAGACTATATTCACGATGAATGTTCATTGCTGGGGTTTGTGGTAGCTACTATTATGAATTGTATTGTATTTAAGTTGTTTTTTACCTGCAACTTGGAAACGTTACAGTGTCAGGATATTTTGGCTAATACGAACCATTTATTCATGCATAAACCATAAACAGTAGAATTGAGGAAGAAACAATACGAGATGTACACTTTGAAGACTTTAGTCCTGGGATGATAGATAGGTGATGAAAACTTCAGCCTTACCGGTTGGCGACAGTTTTGGACAAAATTGCCTTGTTTTGGGGCGACATGACTCCTGAGGCACAGTGGTTTTCGTTCGAAGTGCCAGGTAACCGTTTCTCACACAGATCGTGGGCGTCCCTTCCTGCTCCCACTCAGTTGCTTCAATGATGCCTACCAACTTTTTAGTACATAAGAACTGAGGTCATATCACATATCTCCCTCTGAAGGAAATCAGGATTGGATGTTTAAGTTGTGCTTTGGTCAAACGGTATATTTAATCGCTCGCCTTGTTTTAGGAAAATGCCCATTTCTTTACACCATTACTTTTTGTAATCAAAGCTGAAGCCTGCACAGAGGGAGGGTGAGAATCTCCTATGGAATTTTTAATCAGAACATTAGGTTTAGCCTAAACTACTTTCATTGCTCATATCATTGCTCACAGAGCATCAAAATGGACTTATGTATCTCTTCAGTGTCCAAGATTCAAACCACACAACACTTTGATACAATTTGGAAATCCAAACATTCTTCAACTGAACATTCCGTTTTTCAAACTAATAGCTGATTGTCAAGTTACCTTCTTCAATGGTGTTTCGTTGTATTAAACTAAATTCTCTTTGACAATTGTTTCATATACTATGCAAATGCAGTGTTTTGTAAACCCATATCAAAGATGATATTACACATGAACATTTTCAGTTTTGATTAAAATACTGACTTGAAAATAGAATACTGAAAGGACCTTTACTGGGCTCTAAAGAAACTGCTACAAGTTAATACTGACTTTTCATAGCCAAAAGGTGAATGTTTATTGTACGCACGAAATACTTCAGTAGTTATACAGAACTATAGTATTTAATTACATGAGTAGTGTATCACAACATTGCAACTAAAACAGCTTAATCCCCTTAAAGGCATTTTTCTCTCTTGAACACAAATGATATTTGGTTTGAAAGTCTCTCTTGGAAAACGATTGACTCTAGCCACCTGTGATACGAAAGCATTTTTATCCTGGATACAGTCATACAGAAATCTTTCACTACAAATCTACATCGAATGTATCAAGCTTATGGTGTGCCCTCCAACTTGCCACACTTTTGAACACCTTCAGTCAATCTATTGTAAGTAATATACAAGCAAACTGATCACTGTACTGACATATCTGGCATCAATTTGGGAATTTGTGGAAGTTGCTTTGCACAAGTCCCATGCACTGTAATATGTGATTATTTCTTCTACAAATGAGGGTATTCATGTATTAGTAATACTGGTATGCCAATTTGGCTGTGAGGGCACACTGCTACTTCTAATGCTCATGATTATATCTAAGCTAGGAATTGTCCTCAGTTACTGACATTCCCATGACAAAACAGATGGCGTAAAGCCCCTGGCAACAGAGAGTCACAGAAGATACTGTCATCCCTGCTCCTGTTTGTCAGTATCTTTGGCATACGGCATAACACCTGCTGGACATAAAGTAACAAACAAACCATTGAACGAATGACATCAATGCTACATACAGGAAATCCAAGTTGAACTGGTAAAAATCACTCAGTGAAACAAGCAGTTGTAAACACAAAAATCAGAATTTACAAAAATTTACATAATAGGGAAGGGGGGGGGGGTCATCCCATCTGCGCTACTTTCTTGTTGATAAACAACGCCTCTTCCCACGCCTCTTCCCAGGAATCGGTAATGAATGTCATGGGAATGTGAAGCAAATTCAGCATATGATACATGCTCATACTTCAGCAGTTTTGTAGCTTTCTGATCACTGAAAGACTTTGCCAAATATACTTTGTTTGCAAACCTCCATTTACATGTACCGGTACATGAGGCTGCTTTGGTTGTAGTCACCAGTTTTGGTACAGCCATCACACTAAAATATTGGATATGTACAAAGGATGTTAGAATATCTTGTGCATAGCAACAGACCTGTTGTATAAGTTCAAGATGAGGGGCTGTGGATATTAAAACATGCGCACACGGCAAACATAACTTTTGCGTTTGGGGAGGGGGGGAGTGGGTTTGGCTGTACATGTATTTCAATGTCCCTGCGCAAAAATTGCACTACATGTTTTCATATCAACATCTCGCTCCACGTTTTACTGTATCGCAAAATATCACTACATTGTTTGGCGTGTACCAGGCCAGTGCGGCACCCAGGCTACACCATTCTTTTGAAATACATGTGGTTCAGTGCATGGTGTAAAATAACATAACAACCATTTTCGATACATTGCGATATTGTTGAGTTGGCGCTTAAGAAAGATTGATTTTAGAGGGGGTATGCCAGTGGTGGTAGGAGCATATGCATGGTGCATGATTTGGCCAAGTATTTCTGTCTGTTGCTTCTCCACTAGGTGACTAGATGCTGTATATGTTGTTGGTTTGAACTTGATTGAAAACACCGTATATTCAAAGCCATGTAATTACCAATTGTACCATATAGGTATGATACAGAATGAGGCTGGGTTGGATTTTCGCACTTCCAAACTTTCATTTAGGGGGGTTTGAGGCCAAATGCACTTAGTTTCATTTACCATGCGCATGTTTTCATTATCCATGGCCCCTAAGCAGCCACAGACTGGATGACTCCTTCCCTTTAAAGTTTAAAGGAGGACACATCAATTTGATAGCACACGCCACTGAGTGATTTTCAGATTCATTTCAAAATCACATTATAGGAATAATATTTAATACGTCATTTAAAGAGATTCCATGCATCTTCCTCAATGCACCTTGAATGTTCTGACAGCTTCGTGTCATGCATATATTGATTAATATGTAAATTTAATTCTGTTTTCACAATCACTTCTTCGCAACTTCTGCTGCCACAGCTTTGTTTATCTTGTCTTTGAGGTAGGCCCCTCTCTGCCATTCTGATCTCAAGTCATTCCATTCGTAGTAAGGAATCTGTTGACAGAAAGAAGATGAACATTAAACCTTTCACCACCATGGTTTGAACCAACTGCATTGTTTTCTATGGTAAAGTTGGACTTCTAGAAAGGGAAATGGGGTGAACAGGTTAAAGGTAGAATGCGCCTCAGAGGCAGACATTCCAACTCTCAAACTTTTAAAGTATTCTCTTGGCCCACCACTTGTGAGGGATAATTCTGAAGCTTATGGAATATAAAAAGTATCTACCAGCTTAGTTTTGTGAAAATCAGGAATTTTATTTTTCCCCCATAGAGATAACACAGGGATGGAGCCATTAAATGTCAGTAAAAATTGGGTAATTTGTGTCTCTGGTACCAAAATTTGCACAGTGGCTACTGATCTTTATTTTCTATTTTGAAAGAGAAAGGTTGAAAGTTTCATTGAGGGAAGTTTGAGCATACACTTGAGTCTTTCACTTTCCAGCCGTTTACAACCTTAGACTATTAAATAGAAAGTATCAGAACACATATCAAGCGCCTAGACACTGCCTAATAATGAGACTTTATATGCTGTCTACTCTTCTGCATATCCATTCAATTTGTTAACTGAAATATTTGTAAGAAAGACATTTACTTGCATCATGTGCAATGCATGGTCTGGTTTTTCAAAAAAGGAAATCTGGAAATTGTTGAGCGTATTTGTTCTGGGCCTGATAGTGTTTTGTTGCATTGAGATTGAGCAATTTTGTTCTTCATATCAACAGTTCATGCAATGCATTTTTGGCGATGATTTTGAGATTGGCGACATTATCATTGTTAGCTCTTCACCTATTCATCGAAACATATTCACTAACAATTGCCATCTGCAAGGCTACTTTCTTGGTGATATGACAAATGAGATGGCACCAAGCATTGACAGAACTAGCATGGCTCGAAAAACGTAGTAACATGTGAGGCAAGAGATTAAAAAATATCAAAGCCAAAGAATCTCTTAGGACCTAATACTAGACTTTGATACAATGTTGATATCAGAATCCAATAATACAACACTGAAGTCATTAAGAGTTAGTAGATGGAAGCAAACCACATCAAAATGAACATACCAGATGTTTAGTGTGTATTGCAGTACTGTGTACTACTTTTTGGGGGACTTTCCATAAAAATTTAGTGGCACAATTATGTTGGATCAAAATTAGAATGTTAATGATATATCTTGAATGTATCAGGCATCTCCATTCATTTTTGTTTTCTACCCGCATTTCCTCATCAATAATTCTGTTGGAGGACATCTTGATATTACACCATGATATTCAGAGTAAATATTAAATATTGTCTCATTGAATACAATCTAGATTGACAATTTATAATACAAAGAGCACTGACCCTTAAGCTTTTGTCTAATTTCAGGCTATATATGTCCTAATTTAGCATTATTTATTGCTTGCCTTTAAACCCAAAATGTGTACACATACTGTACCTCCACTCTGCATGAAAAAGAATTTGTCCTAAGACATTTTACATTGAATTTGGTTATGTCGAAGCAGATAATTTTGTCACAACTTTAAATTGAATTATCAAAAAATTTGATTTTCAGGTTTTCGCATTCATGAAACCTTACCAAAATGTTGTTTTACTTTTTCAAATTTCAGTTTCAAACGATGTTTTTCACAGCTGACCCAAGCTCCTTTGTTCTGGCCCTTGCTAGTTTTGGCTGTCATCAACTTGGTATCTTCAGTTGCCCACTCCCTCTCAATATTATTATCAGAATTTAATAATCTAAACTAAACATGTGTTCATGAAGACTTTCAGTAAAATCGGAAAAAGATCATCTTGACACACACTACATACCTCAAGCAGAGCGTATCCTGCTTTGGTTAGATGTCGTCTTGACATTTCATATCGTCCTAGAAGATCTTTGCTCTGGTAGCAGTAATTCTGGAATTCCCACAGCATGACTGCAATTCTGAAGAAAAAGAGAGACACGTTTGAACAGGAAGAAAATTATGCACAAGGCTTCAACAGTCTTGTTGAAGGTGCACATGCCAGCGTATCAATGTTTGAACTGAAAACTTAAATACTACGTATGATATGAACACGTTCTTGGCTTGAGGTCTGAAATAAGCCATACAACATTTAGAGATCTACAGTGATTGACTGGTATAATCAATCGTGTGCTTTGATATTGAAGTTAGTTCTTGGCATCTTTTAACCTTATTTTCAGCTAATGCCTTTCCCGATGTGTACGAAAGCAAGCTTAGGTAAGGAAATCTCTTAAAATTCACTATTACATGTATCAACAGGGCATTTGTAAGATACAACACACCTTTGAAGATGCAATAATGATCAGTCCAGTAAAGCAGGCATCCTGAATTTCACATTATAAATGAGAAGAGTTCTATATATGTATGTGAACAGGATACAGTATTGGAACACTAACCTTTTTGCATTTGGAGGAGGCTTTGCAGTACCACCATCTTTTTCACGGTAGAACGTTTCATATTCATCGACTAGCAATGCTTTGCCATCTGAATCCAACAAAAACTCGGCATCTGTGTCAAAAGACACTACATGACATCATCCCTGATTGTACAATCATCCCCAAATAGATTTCAAGACTTTCAATAGGCTAGACAATTTTTGCTGTGTATTTCTTCTCTTCAATGACTCATGTTCTAACTTATTTTGGCTGACAATGATACAACCATAGGGTCTTGCTTTAAATTTACTTCAGCAATATTTTGGAAAACCCTTTCCTGACATTCAATGACTTAATAATTTTCATTGGGTAAAATTCATAACTTGTCATAATGTGAGGCTTCATGAAACCAAGAGACAAAGCTCACCAAGTTTATGGCCGTATGGAGTAAGCACTTTGCTGCGCAAGAACTTCTCTCCGCCCACTGTGTTGGTCAGAGAGTGCAATATGGCTGCCTGCATGGCGGTAGCTTTTCTGCCTGGATTGATCAGGGCGTCTGCAGGTTTTATGAATTCGTCTGGTAGATATGGACCTTGGTAGTCGGGACACTCCAGTCTGGCTGCAGTATTGATGTGTAGGAGTTTCAACCTCAAACTCTGGATCTGATAGGACACTCCCTCTATGGAGGAAGCGAGTTTTGAAAAGGTAATGATATCATGACATAAGGAAATGTAATTTTTCTATCGGATTTCTGTGCAATACAATCTCACCAGCTGCTGAACCACCAAACTGATAGAATCATGTAAACGCTCTTACTACCAGACGCCATAGACAAACCACAGAAAAAAAATATGATTTGGGAGAAAGAAGATTAAAGAACAACTCAATCACGTCTTTCACAATTTTCAGCACAACTCTTTCATATAGCTGAAATCCTAACCAAGCATGTGTACACATATTTTACGCTAAAATTATAAGCTCTTGATGTGGCATAAACTTTAACCAAGTTGTAATTTTTAGCCAACACGTTATATTACAATATGAATTTATGGTATATTTAGTATTTGTCCATACTTTTCTGGTGTGTAGAATTAACATAATTGCTACATCATGATTATTGTATGAGAAAAGTCACATTCTCATAAAAATATGATTGAAATATCAATACAAGCTGGTATTAAGCTTTAGACATATTGTGTGCTATTTTGCTAATGTATATATGATTGACAGTACGCAAAAGATTCGCACTTGTTGTCCTGACCCATGATTAGGAATTCCTTGTAAAACTTCAACAAATGCGGATCTCATTTGTGAAAAGTATGATCAGAAATGGCAGGCAAGCATAATCACTCCCTTACCTGAGACTTTTTCTTGATATTCTGGTCCGAGAGCTTTACTGAGGTACTGATTTGGAACTTGTTGCAGAATTGCAAGGGACCACACAGTATCTACCAAGTTGTTGCCGTTCAGGCTATCTATTCCTGAGTCAAGTGCTGAGATAACATTCCTGAAGAAGGCATCACTGTTCTTCGGTTGGTAGTTGAGTCTTGCAAATGCAATCAGCAGGTTTGCAAAATTCTGACTCTTAAACCGCTCCAGGTTTTCCAGAGTATATTGGGCGATGGCATTGTACAGTGGATAGTGCAACCATTTCAGAAATGCAAATGACTTGGCCAAGCTGGCTACCATACCAGGTGTGCATTCTGCCAACCTGTGGGGCAATTCTGCTAGTATCTTCTCAAGCAGCTGTTGGTGGTGGAAATTCAGCTTTCCCAAGGAATATGAAAGTCTCAACATGGACTGAATGTCAAGTTCATGCTGACGTTGCATGATATGGTAACCTAGCGAGCGCAGCAGGGGAACAGATCTACGGTTTTTGTTCGCTAGAACCATTGCCATTTCACTAGCTTCCGCCAGTGTGAATTGCTCAGCTAATTCCAGTGCTCTGTCTTCTAGCTTTTCAAACAACACTGGTGACAGGTGACTGACACTAGCCATGAGTTTCAGCAATATCTTCGGCTGTGTTATCTCTGTCCAGCGCAGCTCTACCACCCGAATGATATCGCGCATGAGACTTCGCTGACTGTCCGTCTTCATAAATTGCGAGTAAAATGAGGCTAGAACAGTCAAGTGGTTAAAGGAAAACTTACGGAGTCTCCATTTGCATTCGTGTTCCAGAGACTTAATCAGGTGGTTTTCAAAATCAACACCTAAATGAAGCAAGTTTCTAAGAGCAGAAAGAACACTCCCAGGTGCTAATTTGAGAACATCACGCCCAACTACCCCACAAAGCTTATCGAACCGTGGATCTCGAGTGATATCCTCTCTTGCAATGCTCTTTTCTGTCACACAGAATCTCCGTAGCTGACTTATCGCAAATGCTGCCTCGTCTCCGGACAATTTATTTGAATCAGTAGCTTCGAACACATCTTTGACAGTTTTTGAATCATTCAATTTTTTCGAAGTGGCACTTCTTTCAATCACTCTATTAATACCGTTGGCTCTGTTTGTCTTTTCTGCTATGGCGCAAAGAGTCCTGACGGCTGTGTACTGGAAAAGCCTTACATGGTCAATGTGGCGTGACTGACTGCTGGTGCAGAATAGGAAAGACTTCCTGCATGTCCTTAGTGTCGGCGTCACTAGGGTACGAAGAATCATCCCCGCCATCTCAGAATTTCTCTGTCGCACTGGATAAGCAGGTGGTTTCAGTTCCTTAAAAGCTTTGGTCCACGTACGTGTCACTTGTGATGAACTGCAAAGAATAAAGCACATCATCATGTCAGATCATTATTCAAGAGGCAGGGTTTATTGCAAAATATGAAAACATCTCAAACTTGTCAAATGTCTTGAGAAGTACTGCAAGCTTGCATATTGTTCATTGAGTAAAATGATATACATTATAGCGTGTTTATACATGAGAATTGATAATATGTAATTCTTTAACCCAAGGACACAGAAAATAGCCGGCAGCCAGCAAAAACAATCAGCTGTCAGCTAAAATTTGCCAGCTGTGAAAATTTACTTTGTGTAAAAAATCAAAACACTAGTCTACTTGTAGCAGCCTGTACTTTTATTTTTGCCACATGTAATCAAATTTTTCTACATCCCTGCTTTAACCACAAAAGGGATGTCAAGCACTGTCCGCTGATAGGGCTCAAATTCATCCCGCTAAATACATGCTAATCCTGTAAGAAATTTATACATGTAATTCTGTATGCATGGTTATTTTCAAAATTTGCATTCTTTGTGACTTTTTTGTCACATCATACAGCAACAAAACGATACAATTTTAAGTCTCAGCAGTACATCAAAATTTGAAGTCAGAATTTAGACAACTGTAGTAAAGAAAGTTTGATCAAGAAAGGTGTTTTTCTGCTATGGCACAAGGAGTCCTGATAGATGTAATAATAATGTATACTGGAACACTTTCACAGAACATTTGAATAGATATTGTTATTTACAAGTTAACACTGTCTACAGTCATAGTGGTGATTGCCACACATTGATCCCCCTAGTCACTTTCACAGACAAGTGCAGAATTTATAAATGCTCCATCCATTGGGGTTGGGGAAATGTGGGGGATTAACTTGATTTAGGTGGGGGATTTACCAGATTGTCTTGCCCCAGGGGGTGGGGCATTTGACAAATTTCATTACTAATTTCCAGATCTCCCACTATGCCCTGAGGTGGGGGAGGGAAGATTTGACATTGACTGCTGCGTACTGGGACTACCGCCTGACAAGAGTTATACAGTGTTTATACAGTTGAAACTTTAATATTAGTCTCCACATAGACCCTCCGCTTGGAGGATGGTCTCCACGGTTGGCATTCTGAAATTAAAATTTTTGTTAAAAATATCACCCGTGTCTTACAAGCTGGCCTCTGTTATATCTAAAATGGCAAAGACTGAATACTCTTAGTGAAAATGACAAACAAAGAAATTAACATGACAAGGCAAACTCTATGATTTTTGTAGATGTTGATCATGGTCATGGATCCATTTGGCTGAAAATGGAGGCATAGCCGGTAACAGGACACACACTGTCACGCAAAGCTGGCGAAGACTGTGCACTTCGGTTATGACAATTGAACCGTAGTCATTGAAATTATGTTTCTTGAACTATAACCATATTCATAATTGTTCAGACACTGATGTACCCCTCCGGTATTTGTGAACCTTGTCATACCTTACCCTTCGGTCATCCCATGCCTCATGCGCAGAAGAGAAATTGCAAACACACAAACACCCGATTTGGCATCAGAATCAGAATCAGAATCACTAGCAGAGTCAGTAGAGGCAGAACAGCCAGCCACGCACCACAGGCACCACCACAGGCGCCTAAACCGTCGCTACGCTAAGCCGGCTTGCGTTTTTAGTATAGTAAGGGGAACACCATTTGATTTCTGGGGGGGTATGGAGGATTTTGAGAAAAAAAAATTGTCGCCAGGTGAGATAGAAGGAAAAAAAATTGATCCTGTCATGGCCCGAGAAAAAAAAATTGTCATAACAGACAGAAGTGAAAAAAAAATTGTGACAATGCACCAGAAATTAGCAAAATTTGGAAACCCTATTCTCATGTATTTTTTGCCGGCGCGCCGCCATAGGCGGTGCAAATGTTTTTACCACAAGCAATTCTTATGTTTTTTTCCCCAGCACTTATGATATAAGCATGCACTACAT
>LD345572.1:443263-463114 GCA_001465055.1 Ptychodera flava
GTCGTAGTAAACGGTCGTAGGTCACAGTGCGCCAGAGCGCCCGCACACGACTGAATCTTTCAGTCTAGGGCGCACATGGTGAATATTTTGCTCAACTGCTCATGAGGACAAAAACTAACAAAAAATGCCCGCACAGGAGAGTAAACTAGCTGAGCAAACAACCTCAAATGAAATTTTGCTCAGCTAATTTCTCTTGTGTGCGGCAGTCTTAACATATAAATTTCTTACACTGTACCAAACTGAAATAAGGAACTTAACACCAGAAATATTTAGCCATTGATGACCCACAATGATTACCTTTTTTCTGAGGTTACTGAATAAACTAAAACATAGCCATGGATATCAACTGTGTATGATTGAGGAAATATTGAGTATTCGTCTTGCCCTGCTGTGTCCACTAGTTGCAATTGGAATTCCTGTCCTTTGACTTTGAATGTTTTTGAAAATGCTGTGAAAAAGAGAGAAAAAGAGAAGAGAAAAACCACTAATTATAATTTAATATCAAATAACAGTCTTTCTGCATTACATTTTGGTTTGGCTGCAACACAACAATACAGTTGAAAATATTACTATTGGACTTGAACTTGCATAAAACAATATCATCAATTCACCATGAAAAGAAGAAAGCATCAAGTCTCTCTGCTCCATTTCCTAGATGTGAAAGAGGTACAGGTGGTTCAATAGGTACATAAAGATTGCAACGATTTTCAGTACGGGACTTTTACCCATGTACACTGTATGGTACATATAGCACAAACAACTACTTTACTTGAAGCGACATGAGGTTCAACGCATTTAAAATACACAGCTGCATGCATATGTAATTTTGAATTACAGGTCCCTTCTCTGATTTTTTTTTTTTTCAGAATTTCCTGGTCAACTTAGCTAGATTAACTGCACAATCACTGGACAGGTACATGTACATGTATGACTAGAGTCCCTTGGCTTTGAATATACTCTTATTCATGATATATATGTGCAATGAGGGCTCTCTGTATCTCTCTGCATAGTTACATGGATTTCAGTAGGAAATTTATATCACAATCATTTCCTGATGTGTGCATTAAGAAAACAAATGGAAAAAATTGAATTGTACCATCACATGAACAATCAAAGTATTGGTATTACCGTACTCGTCCGAGTATAAGCCCCCGGTTCAGCAACACTAGACAGCAATAAAACTAGGGGAGGGGCTTATACTCGAGCAACCCCATGTTTTCTGGCATGGACACTTAATTTATGCTAATTTTATGCACGATTTTTTTCAACACCACTCGATCTTTCTATCGCTTTCAAAATCGACTTACACATCCAAAGAAATTGATTGTACAATCTCTGAATACAGAAGTGAAATTTTGGTGAAATTTCAGCGTCGGAAAAAACCCCAAACTTGAAACAAAGACGTCATGTATGCTGCTGATCAACAGGGTCAGTAATGACTAATGTGAACTGGCATGCATTGCCTACACGGAAAGGCAACTCAATATTCCAGTATCAAACTGTCTACATCTTGTGAAAACAACAACATAGCAGTGGAAATTGTAATAGTCACCAGGAAAAGTCTTCACAAATGAAAGGATAATTGCTTCAAACAAAAGAAATTGCATGTTTCAAGCATGAAAACATCGTGGCCGTGAATGAAAATAAACAATGGCGGACGTGAGTGAGACTATTCTATTTAGGTGACGGGGGGTGAGCAGGGTCAAAGAATCAAGATAGTACTGGAAAAACGCGTCATTTCCTTACAATATTGTCAAGGGAACCCCAGTTTCCCATTGTTTTAACATCTTTTAATAGTTTCTGTATTATCTAAAAGTAATTTTACCACGTTAAATGACCAAATATACTCTCCTAACCTTTCTCTATTTGAGTTACACTAGGGTAGGGGCTTATACACGGATGTAATGCAGTTTCTAAAATCCTCTAAAATCAGTAGGGGGGCTTATACACGAGCAGGGGCTTATACTCAGACGAGTACGGTATATTATCTATTATGTGAAATTGAATAACTGGGCCATTTTTAAGGATGTTGGTACATTGTATGTGATAAAGGACACAGCACTAAGCCTGTTATGCCTGTTTAACACATGTCATGGCTCAAATACTGTTTTATAATCACCTCATATACAAACATGCACACCAATTTGTGTATGACAATTTTTCACAAAAACTTGTTTACTTTTTGAACTACATGTACATGTCCATGTAAATACTGTGAGGGCGCTGTTACTTACTCCTTATGAGCTTTGTACCATTAGCATACTACACAGAGTTAAATTCATAAAATCATGAACAGTTGCTCATACTCAGGTATGTAGGATAGGCCTCTGGCAATAAAATCCATAATTTCATGTGAGTCAAAGAGGTGCTGAGTGGGTGGTCCACTGGCAATATTTTTCCAAAGGAAAGGCAATACGACTACATACTGTTGACGGATGGGAAGTATACATATATGCACTGTCTACATAAAATTGAGGTTAGGGAACACAGTATATATTATAGCCCAAACATGGGACTATGTGCCCAAGGGTAGGTGACAATTTGCCCAACGTAAGGCGGGCAAATGGTCTCCTGCTTTTAGGGTACATAGTCCCTGGTTCGGGCTATTATATTTTAATTACATGCCTCTCTTGCATAATTTTCCCTCAAAATTTTTGGCTTTACATACAAATGACAATATATGCTTTATTTCCATGTTATACGAAAATCTGTTGAAACAATAGAATTATTTTCATCATCAAACCGCGCATTGATATATTCAAATCACTGTTAAGCGGTTTGTCAAGGTTATTCCGCAAAATTTTGTGAAAACAATATTTCCTTTGTAAAACATGTAATTTTATCATTTGTAAATCCCGAAGTTGTCGAAATGAAAATAGTTCTGGTTCACTTTCAGTCAAGTAATGACTATGGGGCCTGCGACGTCATAAACAAGTTACCATTGAATCCTATGGAGAACGCATCCGAGGAATGTACATGTAATAAAGGGATTTCCTTCACATTCAGAGAAATTACCTTGCTGTTTACACAACACTTTAGCTGACACTCCTATGTTGTGTTTCTTTCTAATAGCAATGTAAACAGATTATTAACATGATACAAGCAATAGCTGACCTTAATTGCCTTTCTAACATGATCAAGTTTCTGGCCTGGTCTTCCAAGTTGTAAGTTTATCTTAGATGAAACTTGCATTATGGTTACCAAACAGTACTTTTGAGAAATAATGGGAGACTTTCACACATAATTGCTAAATAATGTTGATACCTTGAATAAACGCATTGGTAAAGATGATGTTGGTACAAATAAGTTGAAGAACAAATATGTCAACCCTTCTACTTTCTGGAATCTGGAGTTACTTAAATGAGAGAGGAAGCATAATTTTATTGTAAGAACTATATATGTAAGCCTTCTATAAAAGTCATTGTTTACATGGCCAAAAAATTACAGTTAAGTAAAATGCCATGCACTATGACTTAATTTTTATGAATGGTGTTCTTAGTAAGATTGTTTTGTACTGAGGATGTTTCCCTTGGCAAAAGACCAGTGAAAATAATTATACAACTTTTGCACAGACAACTGTCTGCAAATGCAGAGTAATTATGGCAAATATCGCTATAATTGTAAATTAATTGCAGGAAGAAGTTTACAATTAATTGGACATTTTCTTATTTTCTTATTGAAGTTCGGCATGAACCAAAGAAATATAGCCTTCAACCTTACAGTACAAGTACAAGTTGTCAGGTATGAGTCCCCTTTTTAATTGGATGAGGAAGAACTAAAAGGTACTGAATCAATTATAACATCCAACCATTCATTTTATTTTCAATAGCCTTAAAAGTACAGTACAGCACAAAGTTTTTACATACTGTACATGCCAAGAAATAATGGTGCGGTACTAAGGTTCATTTCTTTACAGCCATTAAGGCCCACTGTATATGCAGAAGAATTTATTGCCATACTTAAAGAAACGAAACTGCAGCATGTAGTTGTCGTTGTTCTTTACTAAGAAAACATTAAGGAAATATCTAGAAGACCTTCCCTCTAAGAATCAATATACATCTACATGCATTGTTCAGGGTGAGGTCACAGCCTAGAGTCCGTACAATGAACCATAGATGACCCTCGCTGGCCTTGGGAATAAGAAATGTCACACACATCACTTAAACTGTAGTTATCATCTTTTGCCCTCATTTCCCTATATTCAGGTTAAACTGAATTGTTGAAACCTAATGTTGGCAGACCGAATACTAATGATTTGTAAGTTACACCTATCTACAGCAAGTCACTTTTAGGCAAATCAAAACTTTCAGGTAAATCAATTTTTAGCTGACTGGCCATACATGTATATACTGTACACGACTTTGACAAGCATAATACAACGCAGCAGCCATTAATTTGAGCATATCATGATACGAATCAGCCCTGAATAATTTAGATAGCAACTACTAGCCCACAGCATCACTTTTACATATTTTCTTGACAACTCCATGTTGTGACCTGCCAGCTCAGAAATCAAACAAAACAGTTCTATAAATTCTTCTGCTGTTGTCTCAAATGCTACTGTACAAAAAAGTGTCCCAAAACTAGCTGTGACCCTTAATTTGCTTCATGGTTTCCTGGATTCTGAGAAATGTCAAAATATACAAAAACATCGACACAGCATTCTGTGTCTTTCCTCATTTTTTACTCATTTAGAATGTACCCTATCCACATCACTGACACACATTGGTTTAAACTAACACATATTATTTTATTGCAAGGACAAGACCAAAGTACTTGTCCCCAGGACGGAAGTTTAACATTATATGCATTGGGTTTTAATGTTTAAAACCTTGAAATTCTTCAGTCAATAGGCAGACAAGACTACCACTTCCCTCATGTACTGTTTGACTGCATCTGGTATGGTCTCTACACTGGTGTCTCTTTTTATAAAATTAAAATTAGCAGGGGTAGTGACTTTTGATTTTTTTTTAAATATCTAAATTAAACAACATAGTTTTGTTATTCTGAATTTTACTTTGTATAACTTTGGAGGTATTTGAGGCAAGGACAAATTCAACTTTGCGAGAAGACAACTGACAATGAGCTAACATCAAGAAAATCTTGCTACGTATTGAAACTTTCTCCAATTAATGAGAGACCTCATTGCTGTAAAGGATGTACAGGCTTCACTGCTGATTACTATAGTGAAGAGTACTAACTTCTATGTCTTTTGTAACCATCTGGGTTTTTTTTATTTGAGTTTTCTTTATTATTCAACCCACTTTCGGTGTTTGTTGATGTGTTACAATCTGTTTTGCATTCCAATCATTTTTGCTGCCATGGTGGTTGTTATCTGCTTCATAATTTTTTTACCTCAGTTTTGTTTATGCTATTGTATTGCCTGATATCAATTTGCATGTGTGTTGTATTTTTAATTCTATAGATGTACTTTTATTGCAGATTTTCAGTATGCATATCAACCACACAGAGGATCAGCCTGGGGAATAAAGTTCAATGATAATAATAATGATAATAATAATACTATTAGAGTACATGCATGCCATGGTAAACAATTACATAATCTCTCCAAACAGAAACAATACAGTACCCATTTTTCATTGGGCCAGTATTCTGAACAAAAGTCAGATATCAAAAACTGTCAACAAGAATGTACTTTGCCATTGTGTTGGTGCTAATGTGAAAGAGAATAAAAGCATGTCACTGAAACATTTGGAAGGGAATTTATGGACCTCTCCAAAAATTTGGCATGCATGCTTGACAACTGATATATAAACCTTTACCATTTCTATGATGCAGGTGTAATAAATACTGAAGACAAATAACATTAAAGGGGCATGCTGTATATGTACCTGTACATAAAATGTTCCCCCTTCAGACAGAAAATGGTTTGCACTGACTGCTTTTTTTTCAAATATCAGACCATTAAAGTTCTAGCATGTCACCAGGTATATTACAGAACTGTTAAGGTGTTCTTGCTGAGATGTATGTATTTATAATATATGCTAATTACATGCTTCACAGAACCAAAGGGTTATTGGCAAACTGGAAGGCTCATCCTGTTGTGGTGATCTAAATATTGTTTTTAATTGCTAATGCTTAAGTTGCATAATTCCTGGACAACTTCACAATCAATAAATTTTTCCCACCCTTCCTTTCTAGTAAACATGAAAAAAAAAATGAGTAGAATACAAAGTACTGGTACAGTGACTGTGAACATGTGGTGAACACTGAACAGTTATCATGATCCCCCTCCCACCCTAAATAGGTCCTTTATTTCATGAAAGACTAGATGATGAATACAAACAGATGAAGAACATTTTGGATAAGCAGACTTCACTGGGTAGTAACTATAGTGATAATTTCAATAAACTAAGGTAAAGGTCAATATAATAAAGATTTAAATACAGAACTGACTCATAATACATATCCATGTATGTCCATCAGATTGTTACAGTTCCTTGACCTTTGACAGGCACCAAGGTCGTATTTGTTATGGAAGATCATAACACCTCGTCATACTTACTGTTCTCTATGGTTGGATCATAAGCATCAACAAATTGCCCTTCTACAAACTGTATGGTCAGTGAAGATTTCCCTGTATGAAAAACAAAACAATAATGAAAAACAGAACATGGATCATACACACCTCTAACATTTTAAACTTGTATTACACCATAAACGGGCGACTTTGTTATTGAAAATTTTAAGCGCCAAGAGTGCGTGAAACAATGTTTATCATCCGCATAAATTTGTTATGAAGGGGGTCACCAACCCTTTTTCAAAATTACATTCCAATTTGTCATTTCTGACAGAGACGTTCACAATCACATATTATTTGTACCGGCGCCCTCTTAACCTATACTTTTCATTTCGGGTTATTTACTTAATAGGGTTGTCACGCCAATTCGGAATTTGAAGTCAAAGATATACAGTTAAATTTGTTGACACTTATTTTCGCCTGGTAAAACATGTGTTCACGGCTTCTGTGTTCCATTCATAAAAAAAAATCACACATTTCCAGTGTTGATAGCCAACGACGAGTTCAGTACAATCCACACTGCCATTTACTCTAACTGTACTATGCCTGGCACTTCACTTGCAGTACAGTCACAAAATTTGTAGACACATTTAACAGAGGGACGAGGATTCTCGAATATACCACACAGAAGCAACCATGCGGATATTTATGTCTCCGGATTCGGAGATGAGAAAATGTTCTCAGAAGCATTTTGCAATCAATGAGCATGAAGGAAAACAAACTGCGCAGAAGTGTGTCTGAGGGCCATAACTTACCGACGGATCTGAACCCCATAATGGCGATCTTGCGCTGTTTTGGTGGCATATTTGTTCCTTAAAATGTAGAGTTACTACCGAAAGCTTGTCTCTCATCAAACTTTGACAAAACAGTAGAGTTACTCGGGTGAAAATTCCCAACGGAAGTGCAAAGCCGCGACGCCAAAGTCGAATGAATAGCCGAGGAGAGTCTGCCACAGCTATGACCTCGATCACGATGTTGTTATTGACTTGATACTCTAAGAAATTACACCCACAAATTGTGGCACTAAACTTGTATATTTGAACTAAAATGGCATGATGCTATATTGATAAATGTTTAAAAAGCAAAATACTCACCTATGGTCATTTTGAAATAATAAATGATTTTGATATTGGTGCAAGAGGCTGATTTAGCGTAAAAACAAATTATTTTTATTTCAAGTACCATTACTTTTTTACGACTATCTTTGAAATACTTGGCACCATAAATCTTAAAAAGTGCAAATATTGAAGTTCATTAGACTAAAATGGTATCTGTATGGCATACTGCAAAGTTGTCGCAAATTTTAGTTTTACGACAGTTCATGCACGTCAGCTGGCTCCGTTCACTGTGTTCATCGTGAGGCTTGCAGGTACATCACAGCCTAGTGTAGTAAAGCAGTCCAGTGCAGTGCTACCTGTTAGGTACGTAGAACTGGAAGTACCAACTGCAGTGCTTGTCTTTGCTTATAATAATTCGCCATCTTTATTGACTCAGAGACATAGAGGATATCTAGCTAAGCCGCATGCAGTACTAGCCTCCAAACACATTTTGTGGTGTAGCGTAGGCTGCCCGTAACGGCGTAAGCACATGTTCAGGCGAGAGACACAGCAAAGACAATAGTAAGCACCAGGCCTGAGCAGGTAAATTGTGATCTTTATTGCAACATTCCTTTCGATTTTTAGTGGCATTTGTGTGGTTTTCAATGATGTATCTCATTGACAAAAGAAGACGATTGTGTAGATCTGAACGAAGTGCTTGTATGTAAGGTCGACTGAGGTTTTCCCTTGGCATGTTGGTCGCCATCCGACCCACATACCCAGTAACCCAGGCAAAACCT
Organism: Ptychodera flava; assembly: GCA_001465055.1. Taxonomy (NCBI): domain Eukaryota; kingdom Metazoa; phylum Hemichordata; class Enteropneusta; family Ptychoderidae; genus Ptychodera; species Ptychodera flava. Next base: position 451,642 of record LD345572.1, read on the forward strand.
CGAGCTACAACACTGCAGCTAGTCTGAATGTACCTGGAATAGCTCTAAGAATAACCCCCTCGTACCTGAGATCACTGTTATCTTGAGACTTTCTTCGGAGGAAGCACATCAAACCACGGACACGTGATCAATCGTAAGGGAGCCTTCAGTAATTACAGGGGGGATTCCGTGCGCACCCGTACTGTAACCCTCCCCTTTGTCCGGCATTCTAAAGTTAACCCTCCCCCAATCACTGCAGTATTCTCCCCAGGAAACAATATCAGCTAATTTACATAACAATTTTATTGTTATGTAAGTTATGGACAGAAGTTACAGAGAGGAGGTTTTGGGAGGGAGGGAGGGTTGCAATTTGTCACCAAAGCATTTTGGGTCATGCATTTGCGAGAGGGTCACCATATTTTGCGAAACTATAAGGTGTCAAGATGTGGCTGATATAGTGCTTCACCCAAAATATCAAATTATAATATATGGGAGTCTATCAGGCAAACTATTGACAATTTCCCCCCACACAACAAGCTATATCTGTACATTTATGTTTGATAATACATGTAAATATATTTGCTTGAAGTGGGAAATAAAACATGCATGTGTGTACGAGAAATTGGATTTTTGGATTTCATTGAAAATGTTGACTTACTATATGGTAGTCTATGAGGAAAAGATGAATAAATTTTTCCAATACAAAAATAGGTAAATCTGTGTATTTATGTATGCTTGATTATTTATATTTATGTACTTTATTACACTAAGGTGGTTACAAATGGATATGTATGCAAGAAATTGGATTTTGTAATTTCACTGAAATGTTGATTCACTGTACATGGTAGTCTATGAGAGAACTATGATCAATTTTTTACCAATATCAAACATAAAACTAACAATATCTGTGCATTTATAGACATTTGATACTTGATATACACTTTGCCATCTGTCCCGTATGTTTTTGTCTCTTGTCTTTCATCAGTTTTAACAGTACAAGGTGTTAATGTAGGATACCACTGCATCTTCTTTGCTTGTGAAACTTGTCGATAAAATAATGTGTACATGTGTTAAAAGGAATCAATGAATTTTGTTGGCAATTTCCTATTCAGGAAATATCAAATGGATATTTAAAGGTTTGGCCATAAAATCTTCTTCTGTTAAAAGTGACCCTCCCCTAAGATAGGTTTATAAAAAGTGACCTTCCTCCTTGGACAGTTTTCTAAAAAATGACCCTCTCCCCCCCCATTCCCCTGACCAACCCCCCTGTAATTACTGAAGGCTCTCTAACCTTGAAAGGGTTTTATATAATTAGGAGAACACATGAAAAGGGGAAAAGGGGAGGACTGGGTCTTAAGTTAGGAAGTCTTTCCTTCAAGCTGCCACCGTCATCCCTCCAGTGGCGGAGGGACTGTGCTTGTCTAACCCTGGCTCTAACTCTTCACTTCAGGAGGTGTTGAATCGTGATGGAGGTAAGAACTTCCACGCATGGTTCAACTTTTGCTGATAATAAAAGAATGATTATTCAATTGTCCCATTTGTTGGTCTCTAAGTCTGCTATTTGAAATTCTCCCAGCTCCACAATCAGTATTGTGGATCTAAATAAGGTGTAGTTACTGGTGTATGTATATACAGGGTTTCATTGGGTAATTGGTCTACTGGTAAAAAATTAAAAAAATAATTTCCCTTCCAATATCAAAATGCTATTGATATTTTGATTTGACAATATTCCACATCTGTGTGCAGTTTATACTGGCTTGGTCATGTTAATTGGTAGAAACTATCGGTCTGCTAAAATATGATATGCTATTTATATCACTCCATCTTCAATTGAATCGTCACCAACAACATACTATTGTCAGGGCTCGAAATTAACGGTGGTCTTGCATCAAATGACAACCATTTTTCCACACTTGACCTCCAAATTCTGTAACTGGTGGTCATTTTGACCACCATGGAAAAAAATTAGTATTTCAGTGGTTGCCCGTTTGTCTGATGCCGAGGGTACTGTTTCATCAATACAACATTGCAATCGGCCTTGAAGAAATTGATACACATAACGTTTCGTTCCTTTTTGTGGCGTAGGGCCTTCACAGGCGCTAATAAACTAAATTTCAGTTTGCAACATTTATGCAAATATTTCTCGCAATGAAAAAAAAAAAATTTCAAAATCCTTCTACTTTATATCACTACAGAACATTAGACAACGTAGCGATCACTTTAGAACTCCGGCAAGTATAAAAATACAATTGCAAGATAGACAAAATGAACGAATTGTGCCACCTATGTGCATGTTATTTGGGTTCCAATAAAGCATGAGTCAGCAGATGAGAATTCAAGTTGTTGGCAAAATCAGTTTTTTTATCCAACATTGGTATTAATTTTTTTATCCACTGTACAGACATGTACATTTTGGGTACAGCCATGTTCAAAGACTCCATAACATTGACCTCTCTTGTCATGAATACAAAAAGCCTGATAGTATGATTCAGTTCAAAAAAAATATTGACTACCTGTTTCCTTAAAATGACCACCAAATTTAAAATGTGGTGGTCAAAATGACTACCAGGATAAAATGTTAATTTCGAGCCCTGATTGTATGTTTGCTGTAAGTAACTTTACAAGCGCTAATCATACATGTAAGGAGATGATAATGTCAGGTATTCCTACATCTAATTTCCGTCAATTTGAATCAGTATTTAATTTAGTTTTCATTTTGTGTTTTCTTTACAGATGTCTGTTTTGATAACCAACTTAGAAGGTGAACATGAACATGTTAAGACCGCCAGTCAGTAGACTGGGAAAGTTAATTTGCTGTTGCAAGGTGACTGTTCGTCCAGTCTGTCTTCAGGCATTGCAAAGATGTCCAGCAATACAAGTAATTCGCTGTCCATTAGGCTGTAGAATGGTCGGTGGACAGTTTTTACAAGGACAGCTATGCCTCATAAATTTGCGATATTTCAGTGCCACAAATGCAAGGCACAGAGATGTGAATGCAGTGAGTGGCCTTCTTACTGGTAGGGATGAGGCAATTGATGTGGCAAAGAACGTTCAGAGTCTGAAAGAGTTGTGCGTGCTAGTTGAGGCACACGGCAACAACCTTGATGAACAGCAGATTACTGAGTTCACACAACTTTACAGGCAATTATGTGGATCCACAGGCTCACATCTTGGTTTAGACGACTTCCAACCGTTCTTTGATATTGTTATGCGGAGGGCAAAGTTCATGGATGACAGACAGCTGACAAGAAGTTTGTTTCATCTGACCAAGAGTGGAGTACCCCAGGATACTGCACTAATACAGACATTGCTACGTCAGGCAGAAAACCGAATCAATAACATGGATGTGTATGAGCTGAGCATCCTTTCGTGTGCCCTTGATAATCTGCGGAAAACTGAACAAGTTGCAGCAATGTTACAAGCAATTGCACTGCTTAGCAAAAACTTCTTGGAAGAAACCATTTCGACAAGTGTGTTGAGCTCTCTTCTCTTGTCAATTCATAGCAGGCTTTCTGAGAAAATGATAGAAAGTTTTGAGGACCGTATCGCGGCAATATTGCATGCCAGAAAGGAACCAAGCCTCTCAAGAATTGCATACATTTTCAACAGCTTTGCTGTGATTGGACGAAACTCAGACTATGTTCTTGATGTCGCAAGTCACTTTGCTGTCAACAGTCCCGATCTTGACCCAGACTCCTGGTCTCAAATACTAAATGCATGTGAGAAGCTAGAGTACTGCAATTTGAATTTATTAGAACACACTGTTAAAATTATCGGCAATAACATCCAAGATTGGTCCTACGCAGATATTGCCCGTGCTTTTAAAGCGTATGCAGCCGTCAAGTTTCTTAACAAGCCTCTGCTGGAGAGAGTTGCTAACAGGGTGGTTTGGTTGCATCATAATGACCAGTCACAGCTGGAGGATGGCATTAACCACTTGATGACCTGTGCTGGACTACTTGCGCCATACGCAGAACTGAATTTTCATCCGTTTCCCGAGAGATACTTCTACGAGTGTCTGGAAAAGCGGGCTCTTGCTCTTCTACAATCAGCTGACAGTCCGAGGAGATGTGGACATGCTGTAGACTTACTCCATTATTGCATACTTATGGGCAATTTTCCCACTGAGTTGATGCAATTGGTATTCAGCCCAAGGTGTGAAGAACTACTGTTGAAAATACGTGGTAAGTACAGGGACCAGGGATCTGTGTCATACTTTTGCTTGATTCTATCAGTTTATCAATTTTTTGCAAAGATAGCACACTTGTGAAATCATTAATACTCCCCAAACTTCTGTTATAAATGCAAAGTCAGCATTTTAAAATTTTTACAGGTTCTGTTCTGTTTATGTCAGCTCTATTTAGGTTTGAGAAAAGAAAAGTCATAGACTACTGATTTTGCTGCCCTAACCTTTAGTTTTCCAAGTTACAAGAAATTAGCTTCTGACTAGCTCAAATTAATGTACACCCAGAGCTTGTGCAGATAATACTTATTCAGGTACATCTGGCTGCAGTGCAAGTCTGAACAGTTGATTGTTGTTATTCCCGTGTCATCAGGATTCTGAAAAGTCCATATCGCCATCCATATTCTGATTGCATTTGTAACTGTGGCACATCTCATATACCGGTATATCTTAATATATTATTGTCTGGATTAGTCCTGTTACTAACGTAAAGCTTGTTCATAGCCAGTGTACATGTACAGACCCAATTGCGGGGCGAAGTATGGGTACATGTACAGAGTACGTACAAGTACCTGTCGCAGTCTCCTAGGTCAGAACATGCTTTGACAGACTGTAATAACAAATATGTAAAGCGATCAAGTAAAGTGAAGATTATTTTTCAATGTCATATTGACAATAGATAAGATGACCTTAAAAATTAATGTGCATTCAAATATGGGCATGAACAAAACTGATTTTCTACCAGAGGGTAAACATACATTATGTAAGACTTTAAAAGGCCAGTAATGCTAACTTTTGATGATTTTTTTCACTATTTTGGTTTCAATATCAACCATAATTTCTTTTTCTACTCCCCAAATCTTGTTGTACACAGTATTCAGTATGTCAATACAGCCTGAACAAACTGTTATTGTTGATAAGTGAGCTCTGGTCCAGACTAGAATTCCAATGTAAACAATAACAGTGCATTCTACACATATAGATGCTATGCTGACAAGCTAATTAATAGTGTTTCAACATTTTTGGGGGGAATAGTAAGAACTTCCAATTGGCATACAATATAAAAATAATGAAAAAATCATTAAAAGTTAGCATCACTAGCCCCTTAATGTCACAAGTTTCTTGATATGTAGGATTCGTTTAGTTAAGTAACATATTTGACATTTGATAATAATTTGATTCTTTCTTGTTGATAAATGCAGAGCAAACTGTAGTTGTATTTTGTGATGCTTTGTTTTTGGTGATGTTCTGTAATAGAAATTGATGAATTTCCATTACTGTGATCTCACATTTCAAGATTTGGAATAAAATAAGACGACAAGTGACAATAATTTGCCCAAGACTTCATGACAGTACTATACCTTGAACCAGTATCTGCATGTATAGTGATTGTGGCAAATTTTGTATCACATGATGATAGGTTTGAAAATTGAATATTTTTAGGAAAATTTCAGTTCTGGCTAAATGTAAGTAGGTGAATGAAAATATCCTGGTATATCACAAGGTGTAATTGTATTTCTTCAGTAGAAATGCTCTAAATCTCCTACAGTACAGACCAGGATACACATACTGGTGTATGGCAAACTTAGCAAGCTCTTGGCTAGCTTGTACTTACTCAGGGTTCGCGGTAGAGGTCGCCACAGTCGCAAAATGCGACTAAAACTTGTTTGTGGCGAACAAAAACCCATCGGCAATCGCCACGATCTCAAAAGCGTGGCGACAGCTGATTTCTATAGTCGAAATTGATAAAACTAAACAGTCCAAATCTTAATGCTTTTCCACTAATATGCTAAAGACAACATAAAAAACTCTTTATTTAAAGCACTTACTTGAAATTGTAAAGGAAGACAAAATACAGAAAACAGTTACAATGACATTCTCGCGATCTCGATCTCCATCCATGAACTGGCATTCCGATCACGTCGATACTGAGATAGACAACCATAGCCAAAAGCAGCAAAACTCAGCGACGATTCCGAGCTTTATTGACACAGTATATCATATCGGAGTATCAAATCAAACTGATTACACAATCCCTGGATAAGCGACATTTTAGTGAAATTTCCACATTAATCATAACTTGAAAAAAATAAACGTGAAACAAAGACGTCGTGTATGCTGTCGATCGACAGCATATTGTGAACCGTAAAACTACCAGTAACTGGCATGGCATGTGCATTGACTGCACATAAAAGCAAGTCGACATTGCAATATCAAACGGTCTACATCTTGTGAAAACAACGACATAGCATTGAAAGTTGTAATAGTCACCGGTAAAAACTCTTCACTGATGAAAGGATAATAGCGTCAAACAAATGAAATTGCTTAGAGAAGGAAAACCAACGTCGCATCGTGGCCTTGAGTGAGAATAAACAATGGCGGATGTGCGGAGTGGGACTATTCTATTTAGGTAACGGGGGTACGGAGGGACACAGATTCATGAAGGTACTGGCAAAACGTGCCATTTTCCTAACGATGCTGTCGCGGGAACTTCAATGTCTCATTGTTGTAACACCTTTTTAATAATTTTTCTGATCGGAAAAGTAATTTTACTAGCTGTAATGATCACAGCCCATCACCAGCTCATCAATGATACGCTCATCACCTTTCTGCATCGGGGCTTAACTAGGGTAGGCATGTAAAGTAAAGTGAAGTAAGCCTTTATTGAAATCCTATTGATCATAAAGTGCAATACAGGTTTTGCAAAATCAACAACAACAGAGTATATATAGATGAGGATGTAACATGTTCATCAATATTTTACTCTTTTTCATTTTTATTTTGGTCTGACTTCAAACAATTTTCCGAAATCACATAATGATGATTTGACTGTTCTTGAAAAATATTTATAAGGTCTTGTGTGTCTCTGAATGTGTTTTTACAAATGTTTAGTTTACTTAAAGATCATGTCTACTGTCTGTGTAGCCTTTGCAGTGTAAAAAGAAATGTATAGTCTCATGTATCTCATATATATATATATATGTCTACTGTCTGTGTAGCCTTTGCAGTGAAAAAAGAAATGTATAGTCTCATGTATCTCATATATATATATATATATATATATATATATATGTGTGTGTGTGTGTGTGTGTGTGTGTGTGTGTGTGTGCATTTATGAATGTATCACATCAAAAACTTGAAGACTGAAGCATGTTTCTACCAGCATTTAGTATGTGTGGCTAATGAAAGTTGCGTGTGGCTAATAAAATTAGGACCAAATTAGCCACACTGAGTAAGTGTGGCTACTAACTTGAAAATCCTACCGCTAACCCTGCTTACTTGTCCATAAACAGGAAGTATCAAAGAACAAGACAGCCATCTACAAGATTGTTGACTTTTTGAAAATGATATATCATGTTTGACATGATGTCAGCATACAATGTACTTTAAAAAGTTGGCAAGCACTGGGTTAATAACAAGTCGACTCATTGTGGCACAATCTGTAGAGAGTCATTCTACTGGGCTAGACCCATTTTGGAAAGCTGGCCTTGGTCTGTCATACAGGCAGTGCACTCACAAAGATCAGTTGACATGCCCTCTGAAATGCAAGAAAAATTTACATATTATTCCACATTGTGTTATTGGCTGATATAAAGAAATACATGTACCGATATCCAGAAATTCCTGAATTGACCCAAAGAGTTTGTGAGATAGAGTGCGCACTCAGTATAGGTTTATATATTTACAGCTTTGTATCCTTTTTTGATTTCCAAGACAAGAAAGTGAAGAAGAAGAGACGAAACACTCTTCAGAGCATCCTGAGAGCAGTGCAAATCAGCTGTGACAGTGATACTAAATCAAAACTTCATCTGGATAGACCTTCAAAACTACTGAAGACCTGGGAAAGACAACCACATGATGGCAAGCTAGATTCAAAGAAGATTATGCAGCTTTCCTTGAAGAAATGTCTTCAGTCTCTGGTTGATCCTGGTGTTCATGATATTGAATTAGATGTTGGTGTTTTCCCAAATTTAGTAGTAGGTAAGGATAGTTTTCTGTTTTTGTTCAAGTTCATGCTTTGGATATAAGGATTTGGTTCTCATGTCATGCATTACATATTCCCTGTTCATGAAAAACACTAGCAAACATTTGTGATGCTCTGGATCATCTCTGGTTCATTTTGATTGTACAATTTACATCACTTGGTGTGGGAGTCACAACAACACCCTTTTTGTTTCCCAGATTGCAGAGTTGTGGAGAAGACTTCACCGGTAACAGATACTAACAGTGACAGCAGTCCAAGTAAAAGGTAACAGTGATAATATTGACATTTTGATTCATTTTACAGGTTAATGCAAGAGAGATACATGTAAATGATACTTAACTTCAGCAATGACCTCATGACAGCAGATTCTATAATCTTCATATCAAAAACGAATCATGGCTTTTGGCTACGGTATATCTGCAACAAAGTTGTGTAAAAAAATTTTGCTGGGTGGAGAATAGGTAGAAGGGTGTGTAATTTGTAATTCTGTCTTGAGAAACACCATTTCCTAGTGTACCATGATGATAAAAGACAAAATCATTAGAACTTCGAGTTTATTTTTTGCTGGAAAAGTTTGCATATAAACATTCTAAGTACAGAAAGAGTTTGAAGATTCTATTGTATCTATATGCATAAACACATCACTAGCTGCTGTAAATTTTGATATATACATGTAGTCAGACTCTTATGTATTAACATATAGACAGTGACAGTAGCACAGGAAAGGAGAGGAGATAGTTTGAACATGAACAAGTGTGTTATGATATTATACCTGTAGGTATGTATTGGTTCCATCATAATGCAAGTATTACTGGCAGTCTTTCAGAGTCAAATTCATAAGCGTATGCCACCTTGCTATTCTTTTCACACCATGACATCATGCCTTCAGGCTTCGTGTATCTGGTAGGGACTGACCAAGACTATGTTGAACTGTGATGCTGGAATTTATTTATGGCTTTTCTTACACTTGTCTCAGTCATGCCTTGCTGTTGGCCCCGGATTCTTTTTATGTTACTAATTTACTCGAAGAGGATGGTGAAATGTGGTTGCTTGGAAACCATGTTGCCAAGGAGACACAGCTTAAGAGGCTGGGATACAATGTTGTATGGGTAAGGGAAACTTCTCATTAGATTTAAAGAAGATGTCTCACACACATATTTAATGAAATTTAGTTGCAATTTTCTATTTCTATTTCAAGAAAAAATGACAAGTCATAAAACAAAGTGTGAACTCGAATAATGTCAACTGATCATAAAATGAGTGTAAAATACATCTTTTCTCCATTGAAGTGGAAGGCTTCCACTCTGCGTGAGAAATCTCATTAGCATAGATGTGTAGGAGATACCAGAAATTGTGCCATTTCTTGTGAGTTGCTTCTGGTGGGAAGTTTGGCTGAAAGTATATTTCCTATACAATTCTTTATCCTGAAACGAAAGGGACAAACACAATGTCTAAAGATGGTATCTCGTCCTGCAAAGAGATACAATGAGTGCAGCAAATTCATATATGGGCAATCAACAAACGGATAATACCAGTGAGACTTGTGACATGATAATATCTTATCAGGCGTACAAGTAGCTCGTTGATACCGTTATATTAATAATGAAGCAAATGTCTACTTTTATGTTTTTCCAGATTCCGTTGCGAGAGTGGGTGGAATTGAAGTCTATGGAGAAAAGATTGGAATACCTAAGCAAGAGGCTTGGCTTCCTCAGGAATGAATGATGTGTGATGTCAAACATAAATCTTTACAATACTTGTGAACTTTCAAGACAAACTGTGTTTTCCCAAAAAGGGCAGGGCACGGTCACTCCACAAAACTGTTTTGTGGAGTAATCGAGGAGATGGGGAGCAATGATTATTTTTGGTGGTTGAAACAATCTCTGAAATGATTTTAACAAGATGTACCATGTGATCAGTTATATATAAGTGAATGGTTTACAGATTCATGTGCATTACAGTGATGCATGATGGGAAGGAATGAGAATTTGATTGCTCCACTTAAATTCCCTACATACAATAATCTGCCTTGTCTTTCATTTTCCTCCTTTCTAAAACACCTCCATTTAGTATTGTCAGTAAGTGTGAGCAAGCTGTAATCTACTTGCAAAGGCTTCTTATTCATTTATTTCCTGAATTTTCAAAGAATTTGTGAAAGCTGTCACCATTACTTTTACATTTCATGTTTATAATTCGAAAAATTATAGGTATGTTGTTTTCTTCAGGATGGACCAGTCAAATCTCAGTCAACTTCTCTCATTGCTCGATACATTTGTCCCAATTTATAGTTTTGGGCAGGAGAAATAGTTTGGATAAAATAAAAATTCTTTGCAGAGCTCCCTATCATTTTGAATTGACTGTCATTTGGCCTTGAGATTTTTTGATTCACTGTGCTGAGAATTACAAGAAATGGAAGTTAACAGTGAGGTGACGAGTGAGCTTCAAAAACTTACACGTTTAAGTGGTCTATGGTATCATGAGTCTGCAGTATTTCAAAACTCAAATATCGGCAAAAACATTACATAACATTGTGCAGAAAATTTTCCAAAGGATGTTACTTGCTGTTTTCCTAAATTTTTGCATATAAAGACAGAAAGATTTAAGATGAAGCATTACAGCTTATGTCTAGTGTTTTCAGAACCGTGTTTACAAGTAAATTTTTGTGTGTTCAGGGTTTGGTCAAACCCCAAACTATTCTCATGTCTTTGTCAACTAAACCTCATAAGGGTTGCTGAGGCAACCTCTATTGGTACCATCAAATGATACTGATACCACTTTTATCAATGTAATAAAGATCATTCCATTAATCATTTTCTCATTAATTATTAATAGCATTATTGCATGACTCATTTTCTTATCAATTATTAATCTTATCATATTCTTTGCCATACAATGCATCCAGTACACCTGTTAGTGTCATCTTGCTTGTGATACATATAACACAAACAGTTCTTTTCAATGTTATTGTACTAATTTTCATTTGGACAGATGCAAGAATTTTCATACATTCATGACAACAACATTTTAGCTCTGGTAAGGAAGTAAGGAAAACCTACTGAAAGCATCCTCTCTCCCTGTAAAGAGAAAAAAGTAATGCTACAAACCCATACAAGAAATTTAGAGGTGTATTTAAAGTCTATGAAAATAACTATGAGAGGGAATGTCTTTTTTTCGCTGATGGATAGCTGTGTGCTATTCATATTTACAGCCTTGGATGAAGAATAGTGAAAATACTTTTTGTTTTTTAAAATAAATTTGTTCCAACAAAGTGGCAAATAAAAGTAAATCTACATTACTGTGAATGTGTCGAGCGAAGGAACAAAATT
>LD345572.1:482319-521132 GCA_001465055.1 Ptychodera flava
TGTCCCTAGGATGACCTTAGTGAGATAATTTCATACAGTCAGGAAATACTTAATTTTGTATCCATGTCTATAGTAGCTTCAGGGACTTTGGCCCTATGTTTTAAAGAAAGGAAGTTTCAGTGACAATGCAGCAGAGAATGCAGCAAATATTGTCAGCTAATTACTGAGGAGTTAGAAAACGGCTCGGTGGACAGATATTTGGACTCAAAATGACCCAAAACTTTTCTGATCTATTGCTTGTGGGGCTCACTCTGGTGCTCTTGGAGTAATCATAAAACTTTTCACTGTTAGTTTTGCGAATATCAAATCTTTGATTTTTCCCTTTAGAATTAACGTGAGGATTTGCGGCCATTTTGAATCCTAAATATTGGGTAATATATTCCTCTATTACTACAATTTGCACGGTGACTCCTTATTTTTGTTCTTGATGTGGTCAGGGAATGGTTGAAAGTTTCCGTAAGGAAAGTTTGAGTGAAAGTTGAAGTAGTTCAGCTTCGAGGTGCATACTACCTTAAACCGGTTTACTCACACCAATGAAAAAAGCAGGATGGCAGGTTTTGTCAGGGCCATGAAAATGGGCCATCACACGTTCTTGAAAATATGGAATTCACATATTCCAATGTGACAAAAATATAATTATCATTTTGATTACAGTATGGTAAAAATTATCTTCTCTCTGACCATGTAGGAACACATGTTTATGAAACTGAAGGTTCTTACAAAATCAAATGTTTCATGAAGAATCCGTTCAGCGACAGTGTTGCCAGAGTAACCGTCACTGTCCAAAACAGAATTACAGATGTAACATTTACCCCTCATATCATTGTCAAGGGTAAGTTGTCAGTCTATTTATCTATCTGCATAATACTCTTTATTTTCATTCATTCATTCATTTATTTTATTGCCTTTTTTTATATCTTTGACAAGTTCATTATTACAAAAACTGAAAATAGGTAAAAGGCAAATATGGATCCAGAAAAATAGCTATATGCTAATCGAGTCTGGTCCCATTCTCTTAAATATTTACATTACACTGTACATATTCCACCATGTGGCGCTCAGTGAAGTGAATAGTATTAAACTTTCTCAACTAGTTTCGTAACAACCACTGTTTTAATGATTTTATGAACTGATATCGTGATGTACTTATTTTAACAGTATTCGGTAAATTATTCCATAACTTTGCACCCATGTACGAAATTGCGAATTGACCAAAAGAGGTATGCATCCTAGGTAAAGAGAGATTCGCACCAAGTTTGAATCTAGTGTCATAACAATGATCTGCCATTTCATAATAATCTTGTATAGGAAAAGGAAAATTATGATGCAATAAATCAAAAATAAATATCCCAACAAGAAGTTTGTGAAGTTTATAAACATCTAAAATTTCCAAGTTTTGAAATAAGGGTGAGGAAGGCTCTTGGAATCCAGAAAAAGTTATCGCACGTACACACATTTTTTGAGAGATATAAATAGTATTCAAGTATGATGAATATGTACTACCCCAGACTTCAAGACCGTATACATTATATTAGGTAAAATGAAAGCATTGTATAATAAAACAAGTACATTTCTTGGAATATAATTTCTTAATTTGAATAAAATCCCTGCTTTTCTTTTTATGCATTTATTTATTTCGGCAATGTGTTCTTTCTATTTGATGCCAGTGTGCTGGTAATATCATAGAAGCAAAACTCTCCTCCTGTCTATGGTAACAAAGGGTTTTATGTGCTTTGAGCAAGTTCTTCGAATCAAAATTAGGTAGCTCTTGAATATTATTTTGGAGAGGGCATTGAGTTATATTGCTGATTAAGTAATTTCAAAGCAACTTTGGCAAACTTTAGAAGATTTTTTTAATACAGGTATTTCTCAAATCTTTTATGTAACATTAAAGCTAAGAAATATTTTAGGACATCATCCCCAACACTGTGCATGTCAGTCTTGATCAAATTAATGCATAGGTCAGAAAAATGTCTCTCAGGTTCAAAAAGTTGCATTGTATCAATGTCATCCTTTAATGTTTTTAGGACCAATCAGGCCATGGTAAATGATGGACTAAAGCATTTTTTATTACCAAATTATTCCTGTCATAAAGTTGATAAAATTGTTTTTCTTTTTTTTCAGGGGAAATGTTCCAGTTCAGAGTCAATCCGTTTTCAGGTGGGAGTCATAATGTGAGCTTTTCCTGGGATTATGGTGATAGTATTCATTATGACACACTGGAGTTTATCCATGACTATGTCTACAAAGATGCTGGTAAGGAAATGTGATGTTTAAGTTTCAGAGAGATTTCACCATAATTTACTTTGATTTTTTTAAATGCAATTTTTATGTTCTGTCTAAGTTTGATGAAGGATTCACAGGAATCGGTAAATTACCAGTGTATTTACATGCAAAAACTACCAGGTATGATTTCATAGCATATTGCCATGAGGTACATGAGCAACAGAACCAATTGAGATTCCACAATATTCGCAATTTTCTTTGATCTCCAAGTATTTAAAAAAGCAGGTACATGTATTATTGCCAAATCAAGCAGCAAAAAATTCTGTTCCACATAATTTTTGGGAGCTACCACCCCTAAGCATAGAATATGGTACAATAAATTTTGTTGGATCTATTGGTACATGCATTTTCTTTCTCAATTAATTTTCAACATTTTACAAAATAATTCTAGCAACAAATATACCGTATACATTATAGTGATTTAGCTACATGTTCATGTATGCACCAACTTTGGCTTTTTCATTAGTGTACATGTATTCTATCTCGCTTTTTTTGCATGTAGGTTTGTACAAAGTAACACTAGTGGCTCGAAACCTAGTGAGTGACTTCACCACTACCCAAGACTTCTTTGTACAGGAAAATGTTGAGAAATTAGAACTCGCACAAGACATTCTACCTGTGGAGCCAGGGAATCCAACAGTCCTAGTGTGGACCATAACTCATGGAACTGATGTGGAGTATACGTTAGACACTGGAGATGGCATGCAGCCTTATGAGTATCTTCAAGCTGACGTAGGAATGTACATTGTTCAGGAATATGTCTTTCCCTGGCCAGGGTCGTTTACTGTGACAATAACAGCCGAGAACATGCTGAACAGTATGACTATCACTGGTGTCGCCCATGTAGAGTATCCTGTGAAAGGTTTGGAAGTCTTCGTGCGCGGGAACAGCACAACGCACACTGATAAATCATCGTTTGTCGTGATGACTATTCGGCAAGGTACAAATGTTGTCTACGAATGTGACTATCAAGATGGCTCACCTCCTGTGGTCACCACGCATCCAGTGTGCAAGCATGCATTCATAGAGCTAGGACCTCATCTCGTCACCGTGACAGCATCGAATCATCTGAGCAGCGTGAAAGCTACGGCCAACGAACACTTCCTTGTCTTGCTACCCCCCATTCCGCACCGCCTGCGTGGACTGTTCATTAATGTCTCTGATGCAACAGCATTCGGTGAACCAACAGTGCTCCTGCTTTCGCGACAACGAGGTAACAGGAGATTCAACTGCACCCTTCAGTTTGGGGACGGCAACCATACTCTGGTGGACAATACTTACTTTGACACTGGAATTGAAATCAGACACACATATGGGGATGCTCTCATCTATTTAGCAGAATTGAATTGTACTAATTTTTACCACGGTTACGTGCAAGGGTACACTGAGGTAGTCATCCAACATCCAATTCAGAAAATAAATATAACAGATGGCTTGTTTGGAGAGTTTGGTCTTAACTTGACCGTGAATTTCACAGTTTTGATCGGCACTGACATTGATGGACTTGTGGAGTTCAATGGTGTCCCCCTGTCCACGTTCATCACTGGTCTTGGTGGCTATGCTATAGTGGACAGTTCTCTCTTTAATGACACAGGCTACTTCAATGTCACTGTCACAGTGTGGAACTTGGTCACCCAGCCAATGTCACTGACTGAACTGACGTACATTGAAAGCAGGATAACCAATATGAGACTGTGGGGAGACCATCCCCTGTCACCTCTCGGCTTTGTAATAACATTTTGCATT
Organism: Ptychodera flava; assembly: GCA_001465055.1. NCBI lineage: Eukaryota > Metazoa > Hemichordata > Enteropneusta > Ptychoderidae > Ptychodera > Ptychodera flava. Next base: position 486,352 of record LD345572.1, read on the forward strand.
TCAATGACAGCCGGAAGCAATGTGGCTTTTGATTGGACGCTTGGAACAAACTACAGAGTCCATTCCACCAGAAATGCCACCAAGTGGAGAGAAAAAGACTGCAAACAGCATCTGTTTACAGAGATTGGGGTCTATGCAGTATATGTTGTGGCTACCAATCTACTCAGTGTGGAAGCACATGAACCAATCACAGTGGTGATCCAACGTGAAGTGCAAGGCTTTATCTTAACTTCAGACAGCCAGGTACTCTACCCACCTGGTAACATAAGTTTCATTCTGGACAGAAATCCAGTATTTGTCATCCCGACAAATGCATCAGTTGATATCACCTTTGGGGATGAAACACCAATGATAACAATACCACTTCCCGACATAATTGACACCCTTCCGTATAATTTTACTCACCACTACAAACCTGGTGTCTATCCATTTGAACTGGTGGTGTGGAATTTGGTCAGCAGGCAGAATTTCCCTGTGAAAGCCGAGACTCAAATTCCTGTCAAAGACTGTGACATTGTTGGTTATAACTCTGCTAGGCCGGGGCAGGAACATGGCACTGAAGGAGGTGGGCCAGATAACACCTATTTCCCAGTGGAACATCCGATAACTTTCACCGCTCAGCATAGTCAAGGGACAGGAATATCATATGTGTGGCTGTTCGGTGATGGTAAGGTGAAAAGGAATGTTGGGTCTGCTGTATTACATTCCTATACTAAGGCCAAGAACTACATAGTCAGAGTGCTTGCTCGGAACATATTTGACGAGGCTTCATGCGAGGTGAAAATGCACATCGAAGAGAGTGTCCTTGGTCTCTACCTGGCTCACAGTGGACCAGTCCAAGTCAATGAGCAGATAACAGTAGTTTTGTTTGCTGTGCAAGTGGGAACAAATCCTACATATACATTGCAAGTCTCCGATGGAAAGCAGAATAACTCGGTTGACATCCCAACGCCTGTTAATGATCCTGATGTCATCAAAGCTGCATTGAGGAAAGTTCATCCGAGTTTCTACCTGCCGTTTGATCCCTTTTCGCTTTACGTTTCCACTCAGGCGCTTGTTTTTACACATCAAGGTGATTACCCGATCAATGCCATAGGCTATAACTACGTATCTGAAATGAGGGTCACCAGAGTTGCTCATGTCATTGATGAACATTGTGAACTCCCAACTATTGAAATCTACGGTGGCAGCAAGAACATATCAGCGCCGTGGCAAGTGAAACGGAGTTCACAGGTGTCAACTGTTACCCATGTCAGTGTTGACTGTACAGACACTACATCGGTAATTTATGAGTGGGAGATTTATGTGGTAAGGTATCACAAAGGTGAGCCTTTGCCGGCAAATCAGTTGTACAAGTACGAAAATATTCCATCAACGATAATCACGGATGAAGCCAATATGTTGATCCCCAAAAGAGCACTGGATTATGGCACATATCTCTTCCAGTTGACTGTGACAATGAACAATAGGGGCAAAGTAAGTAATGCCAATCAAATCTATGTGGAAATCGAACCATCTTCCCTGGCAGTTTCAATATCTGGTGGTAGTTCCGTGGTTGTTGGAATAAATGATACCATTACATTAGATGCTACTGCATCATATGATCCTGATGATGAAATCAAAGACAGTGACTTACCTGTGTATGTCCAGCATGGATTATTTTTCCAGTGGTACTGCAGACTTCCGGATGAGCTATTCATGTTCGAAGATCCGGGAAATTCTAGCATTATTCCTGGAGATGGACCGGGGTGTTTCAGCAATGGACCGGGGTTGTTCGCTGACAATGTAACAATCTTGCACCTCAACGCTTCAGAATTAATTACCAACCAGGAGATGGTATTTGCTGTTGTTGTTAGTAAACCAAACAGTGATGTTTATAGGGAACCACAGCTTGCATATCAGAAAATAATTATCTGGGATGCTGTGCCTCCACTTCTGGATATAAGGTAGGAATATTGTTATGATTGTAGAACAAACGACAATTACAACATTTAACTATAAACAACTAGATACTACGAAATAAAAAAATTGCGATAATTTAGCTCAGCTACATATAAATAAATTATAGCCATTGCAGTAAATGAGTGATCATTTCCCATGATTCTTGGAAAGGATTTGGTAAGTCTGAGTGTATGAAGTTTCATTCTGGAAACCCTAAATTCAAACAGTTATGTGTATCCACTCATGTGCAATTACCCCAGCTTCAAACAAGCGGGCATTGTAATGTTGACCTGTATTTGACAATGAAGCAACAAATATGGCTTGTATGGTCATGATAATTCTGTACACAGAAAGGTTGAAAAATAGTACTGGCAGTGTTAATATTAGATATTGAACTGATGGTGTACATAGATATCTATGATTATAGCCTTCATTCCATAATATGTGTAATACTGAGAAACACTTTTTTCTTGGCTTTTCGTATGAGATGTCACACGTGTTTTGTAATCCACACAAAAAGTAAGAGACAGCTGACCAAAGAAGACATACTGTACATGCGTAGATGTAAGGAAAAAGAATTAGTTTGGTTTGACTCAGCAAGTGAATCCGTAATTAAACCAGGTCTGTGAAAGTATGTCCAAAAGTGTCTGATAAAAGAATTAATGTAGCACTGACTGAAACTTTCTTTTATTAGATGTCTGCAAAACTGTGGTAAGAAGATAAATCCTTCAAAGAGACTGGCTCTCACTGTACTCTGCACAACCTGTAGAGTTGATGATGATGCACAGATTTCATATAATTGGACATTCTCCCATGATGGCAAACAGATTAGACACTGGGAAAATATCACTTCCACAGGTTAGTTTGAGATGAACGCCAATCCTTTAGAGTTGTAATCTTTCTTAATCCAGTCACGTAGAACCTGTTCCATGTACCGTATTGCCCTGAGTTTGCCTTTGACTGCAATATGAAAGTTATACTGTCACCTGTTCCAATTTTGCCTCAGTTACCATGGAAAGAGAAAATCTAACAATCACAGATTTTAAGCGGGTGGCCGCTTTTTAAAAACAGGCCCTATGGGCATTTTGAATACCAAGGAACACCCCTTTGACCATATAGGGCATATTTAGATTACAAGTGACTGTATACCTTTAATACCAAAGGTTTCTTAAGGTGGCTTGCTGGTAAGAAAAAATGAAATCAGGATTTTTCTGAAAACTGGGGTAGATATGTTAAATAGTAAAATAAAAAAATATGGTCCCCATGCAAATTTTGGAGATACATGTATGGCGCCCTCTATATTGTCCCGCGAAAACATTTAGCTGAAATTGGTTAAAATGTTGTATTATTCGATTAACTAGTGTTATTGAATAATAAAACTGAAATTAAGTAAAAACAATTTGACAGATTTTATACAACACAAGTCCCCGTATTATAATATATTAGTTTTGTGGTCTACTTTTGAAAATATCAGAAAATATAGCAACGTTTTCATGAATAGTGCTTTTATAAAAAGAGCAAAGTTTGGCCAAATTTTATATTTTCATTACAAATGTCATGATCTGAAATCTACGTTTTCTTTAAACTCTCGAAAATTAGGCCCAACAATATATAGATTTCGAATCAAACGAAAAAAATGGGGGTCACCGCACAATTTTTTAAGATATGGGCATTTTTAATACAAAAAATGCTACACTGAAGCGCCCTCTAGCGACAGATCCCTGTTTAGTTTGATATATTCGAAACTTTTTTAATAGGTATTAAATAAAGTTTAGTTCACTTAAATACTGCAAATAATCCCACATTTGCCATACTTAAAACGGGCCTGTTACACAGAGTTTGCTATCTCGGTGTGAACTGTTTTGACAAACCAGATTTGAAAGTCGCACCGCAAAGTAATTGTATGTGACAGAAAGACCACTTCCGGAAAGAATGCTTGCGGAAAGAACGTTCGTACGCGTGTGCAGATACGATGCGCAGTACGAATATTCACGTTACCCGCAAGCTACGTTAATCAGGATGACAACAGCCAAGTGTATGTAGCCGTAGCTTAGAGATACCAGCTGTGGTTCAGCAATTGTCATAGTACCAGACAGTAACAAGTAGCTTGGTCAGTGTGGAAGAAATTGGCTGAAATGGGACCTTTGTTTTCCCATGCCATTGGTTTGACAAAATCCATACCAGTCCTGTACTTGTAAGACTGAACAATACCGGGACAGAGAGGGTCCACAACCATGGAGTGAAAGGAAGACCACAAGGCTATGTTGCATGAGATGTTAGTGTAATCTGATATGGTACAGAGACTGCCAGACTCTAAATGGATTTGTGTGCTTCCAGTATACAGTAGCTACGTAATACCTCCGTGAATGGCTCTACATGTACTGTAACTGCTTTGCAGAATTGATATTATCATTTGACAGCACCAACACAAGTTATCATTTCACATTGTGTTTTCAAAAGGTGTTACATCCTCCTACCTGGTGATCAAGGCCAATACTTTACTGGAATACACTGGTGACATCATCACTTTTCAAGTGTCTGGAGATTGGGTAATGGCATCGACATTTGGCGTCGCGAAGTATATAGGTACAGTCAGCCAAGTCCCGGTGAAAGGTACTTGTGAAGTGGCTCCCACATCTGGGAGAGCAATGGACACAAAGTTCATAATCAGCTGTACAGGTGAGAAGTGTGTGAGAAAAGCACACCTGAAATTACTGCACACCTTGCATCCCAGCTCCACAAGCTTCTTACCAAAAAGGATTCTGATTGATATGTAAATAGGTGTATAGGGTGGATAAAAATGTTAATTTCCCAATTCTTATTGGTGCACAGATTTCCTCTAATACTGCCATTTTGATAGGAACTCAGAGCTGGTAACTGCAGAAATCAATTTCATAATAAATCATTCTACCGGTACTTCCATGATAAATTTTTATTTCCTATCACATACATGTAGTTTTGAAACTACATCTAATGAATATGCCAGTCAAATCTGCATTTTTTCATAATGGTTAGTTTTTTAGCAAGGGTCGGATTACCGGTACATCAGGCCCAATGACAGATGAAACATTCTCTAAAGCTTGTGTTTGTTAGTCAAGTCAAATTTTCTTACAAATTTAACAACATGTGCATATATGTGTGTGCTCATAAACTTACTTTTCTTTTATAGTTCCACAAAATATTTCACAATTATGGTAAGACTTTTCTAAAAAGTTGAAGAAGTTAGTAAAGTTAGAAACTTTACTATGAGTACCTCAAAGTGAATTACACTGTTTCAAATGTAGTTCATTCCTGTATGCCAATTTTGAGGGTTTTTTCCTGACACGTCCATTCACAGGCTTTAACTCTGAAGAAAAACCACTTTCATATGAGTATTACAGTAGCACTCATGATCCATCAAATTCAAACCCTGGTGCCCTGGATGATATGGCACATCAGCTGCTTTACTACAGTCCAGACGGTGTAACTCCTGAACTGTCATTACCGATGGGCAGGGCAGATACGGACTACCTGGTGACAATTCAAGTAGATGTCATCGATGCAATTGGTGCTAAAGTGTCAGATTATCTCCAAGTACAGGTTTGAATAATCATCCATTGAAACTTGAATTTTTTTCCAGGGTCATTGTCCCTTTGCAATACTGTTGAATTAATTATCTATCAGGGCGGTAGTATTCTTTCATAACAGTATATCACCGATTCATTTGAAAAAATTACTGGTTTTTTTTATAGACTGAATAATGGTTATATACAGATACTCTTTTAGTCAGATCTGTCCAACTAATGTAGTGTGGATTTTTCATACCTTCCAGTCTTAACACACTATCAGAATCTAGACTAAACTTCAGGGCAGAAATTTTTCCGCAAATTGTATCTAAGAAATAGAGCAGTCTTGCAGGAACAATGGCACATCATACACCCTAACACTATTCCAATGGCTCCATGTTCCATAAACTGTGCGTTTGAAAATTTGCAAAATTTCGAAATGCCTTCCCAAGTTCAAAAGACATCTAGCTTACGTAAATGTAATAATCTGTCAGCTAGATCTATCTGTTCACTGCACAAACTCTCTTAAATCAAATGTGATGTCTGTCCAGGTTTTACCACCTACAGAAAGCAAACTGGAATCCGTGCTTGATTCATTCAAAGTGAACGAAGCCAATGAGTTAGATGCACTGCTGGACAAAGGAGACATACAGGCAGCTGTTCAGTATGTCAGTGTCCTGACAGCGGCATTGAACAATGAAGACATCACATCAAAGACTGATGGGCTTGGCACTGAAAGCCCTCTCACTGAAGAGAAACTGGAACAAAAGAAAGCCATCAGAAAAGAGGTATGCTAGCTTCGCCTGATCTCACAGTCAAACTATCTGATATGGTTGGGTATGCTAAAGGATTTCTTGAAATGTACATAAGCTTCAGCCCAGAACGTGTAATGTGTACCGGTATCTTTTCTCATGCCTACTTGGTTGGAAAATCTCTGTATACCAATTTGGTTCAGAGATTGCAATGGTGTGTATGTATAATGCAATTTTCATTGTAATTATTTCAAATTCAGAGTTCTGTACCTTCTTGACAGAATATCCTTCCATCCATTCTTCATTCACCACTGACATTGCTTTTCTGTTATAGAAGTACAGTACCGGTATAATCTTATTTTTGACCAAGTTAAACTTTCCTTGAACTTATCACATCCGTACGACTACATGTAAGGAATTTACATTCAAAGCAACTGCCAATATTAAGATTTGTGTACCGGTACTTTGCTGCTCAAAAACAAGCATCAATTTTCAGAATATTATGTGATACTGAATGGATGACCCATCATATAAAATGGATCAAACTTGTAGCAATTTGATCTCCAAGTTCTTGGTGAATTGAACGTGCTTTCAAGTAAATTGTATTTTTGATTTTTACGGTAAACCTGGTGAGAGAAAAAGTATAAACTTTACAATTCCTATTTTGCAGTGAAGGGGTCCAACCTCTCCACTGAAAACAATAGTACAGACAATATGTTTCTTGACAATTGGATTAGCCTTGCTGACATCTGATGTAATATTTTGAAGTGTCCGTCTTGAGTCCGTCCGATGTTTTCATACACAGGTCAGGAGTGCATTGGTGAACAAGATTGCTACAGTTAAAGTCCGAAACTTGGAAATCATGAAGGAAACCTCATCTGCTCTCTCTCAAGTAGTTGAGAAAGATGTGACTCCCGATGCCCAGGTAAATTTCATACTTTCAACAATGTCTTTGCTTGATGAATGAGGAATCAATTCCATTGTCATTCAGTAATCTTCATGGCCTTTTTTAGGCCAAAAAAAGAAATTGATTTGTTTCTGGTCACCGCCCGCATCACTTCAAAGTGTGCGCGTCAACTCTTTTTTTCCTGTTATTCATTTGCCCCTATGGAAAAAAGGGAAAAATGTATCAATTCCACCAAAAAATAAAAAAATTGAAAAAAAAAATCGCGTTGCCGCATCATTTTTGCCACATGTCAATGACCAGAAACAAACCTATTATTTTTTTTGGCCTTGTGATACATTTCAGAATTGCAGAGTTCTCAAGATAGTAAACTGAAAAGGGACAGTAATAGTAGAATTGTTTAGGCATAATATTATCAACTATATTTTATTGCAGACTCCTTTCAAACATAGTACTTTAAATGAAATACAACAAGACTTAGTGCTTGTTAGAATCTTACTTCTGTACAAATGAATTTCTAAGTGACATATCCCAAGCTGATCCTTTGCTGATGACAGTTAATAAGTGCGTCTGCAGTGTTTCATCTAGAGAGGGGCATTGGGGATTCCCCCTTTGATNNNNGGGCAGCCCTCCATGAAATGGTGCCAGTCACACCTTACAGATACAAGTAGAAAACATAAACTGGTGAAATCCCCTCTAAATTTTCTGGTAAATGGGGAAAACTCACAGTTGATGCCATCCTGGATGAAACACCGCGTCTGTTGAATTCATGCATGTTTGAAAACAGTTGACAGCTAGCATGGCATTTGACGGCATGACAAACATCTTAAAAGAACAAAGCAAGGAAGTGGCATCTCCAGAAGATGTAGAGGAAGTGGCAAGGCACCTCCTTACAGGTAAGGGTGAGAGACATTGCTGTAATTGGAAAGTTAAAAGTGCTTTTATGTGACTAAACTGACAATACTGTATTAATGTATCACCATGGTCAACTTTGCAGCTACACTTGTGTGTGGCCTAGTGTTTGCTCTTGGCAGTATTTGATGTGGTGAAATTTGATAATTGTATTCCTAGCTCCCATTGGTGACAATGCATACTACTTAGAATTATAGCTCTGTTCATGGTCAGTTAAACCAAACAAAGAATAAAAGCATTCATCACTTCGTCAAGTCTGAACGTTTGATGAGTGTCATATAAATAGCTGAATAAAAAGGAGAACTGTAGTGAATTTGAAAGCTTATAGCACAAAAACTAAAGTCAAATCACAGATTCTGAATTATGTATATGAAAAGGACTAACACCTTACACATGATATGTGTACTATCCATGTTCCAGTGAATTGAACTGCAGTATATACGAAGTAAGTTTTTATGATCATAAATAGTATTCATTGCATTTATTAAAATACCGGTATGTTATGTTGAAAGTCAACAAATTTGGCAAACTTTTTCCATACAGAACCTACATCTATGTTCCTTGTTGTGTGTAAACATATTGTTAGGAAATCAACAACAAACTTTTCTTCGTAGGAGTTTCAAAACTAATGAAAGCTGCCTCAGATGATGCCACTGATTTCTTCGAGGAGTTAGAAATGGATTCAGATGCGTGGAATGAATTCATGATGGCAAGACAGTCAGCTCTTGTAGCAATGCTTCCTGTTATTGCCATCCCATCACCAACACCTACAGCTGACATCCTGATCAAACCAGGTAATATGTGAACTATACCGGTACTGGTATATCAGTTTATTAACCATTTGAGTGCCAAAGTCTTATTTTTTTCCCTTTATAAAATAAACCCCAGTCAATTTTTCTCAGATTTTTGCCAAAATTTTTTGAAAAAACTGTAGCCAATTAAATGTGATGCCCATTTGCTCCAAAATCATCAAAAATTTACAGAAAAATTAATGAAAATTGATAAAATTTTGCACTAAAATTTTGGTGGGAGAAAATTACAGCACTCGAAGGGTTAACAAAACGGTTACACAAAATCATGTAATTCAGAATGTAATTGTAATGACAAATAATAGATACAACAAGTGCAGGTGTAGCGATAGATAGGTGACATGTTGTACATGCAAACAGTTAACTCATTTTCATGTATCTTCACCAATGCCCATTATGTCCTCATTGCAAGCCGTATAAAAGCAAGTTGCCTGACACTTTCAATTTAGCAGAGTTGCAATGATGTAACTGCTTTTCTCTCAGTCAGTACTTATCTAGGTTGGTGCAATTTTAAAGGGACATAAGCTGTAACTTGTGGCAAGTTTTTCAGTATTCTGCTTCTGCATATCAACTACTGTGTCTGACCCTAATCCGTTTGTCATGCTGAAATTTTTAGCATTCTTTTCGTCAACACAACTTGTATGTGTGTAGTGATCATTATTTATCATTTACAAATGAATTCTAGTCTGGACTTGAATACCATTTTCAACAATAACCATGGAGATAATACTCATAGGTTGTGTTGATATCCTAAATACTTGGCATTAAATTACAGTTTAGGGATTCAACGCAGAAAGTGTAGGGAAACCACAAAACAAAAGTTCTGAAAAAATAGCCAAAAGATACAGCTTATGCCGGAGCTTTAAGACTGTACCCCAAGAGATTGCTTTGTGCATTACTTTTACACCAGTTAAGCTTTGTAGGTCAAAGGTTAGCAAGTTTTCATCATTCAATCTTTAGGAGTAGAAAACATAACTGTAGGAATAGATGTAAACGGTGAAGCCATAGATACAGAGGATGAAGATATGCCTTCTACATTGAGAAATGTAAGTTAGAACATGCCGAGGAAGCCAAACGCATCAGAATGTACATTCATGTAAATATTCCAGATCTGGCTAATAATATACAGTGGAATATTAAATGTATTAATGGACAAATCCAAGAGATATTTATGTAAAGTTGTCACCAAATTTGCAATGCAACTTGTACTAAGTTCATTCACAGCTGTTGTACCAAGTGCTGAAATAGATATCTGAGTATAACAAAAACATATAGTAAAAAAAAAACTTAGTCTAAAATTTTGGTATGTTCAAGAAGAATGTGCTTTCAAGACAGATGTTAACTTTTGAATTTTTACAGTACTTTTCTGGTCTACTGCTTGTATGGACTAACTTTGCAGCTTGTGGAGTTCATAATTCTTTTGCCATGTTTTTTTTTTTAAAGATGAAAAATTTAGCTTTTCCCCATTGAGTTAAGGTAGGGATAGCCACCGTTTTGAGTTTCAAATGTTAGTAAATTTTAGGTAACATGTTTCTCTTGTGTCAAAAGTCACATGGTGATCCCTGAATTTTATTCAAGATTGTTAGAAAAAGAGTAGTTTAAATTTTCCTGAGGAAAATTACAGCAAAAGTTTAAAACTTGTAAGTTCAAGGTATATATACAATAGCCTTAATCTCACATCAGGTCATGCACATGTAGACTGCTGTTTCCAACCGAAAAACCATGAAGTAGTTTAGATTGTTTTATGATGTAAATACCAGAACACTACCTGATATGGCCAAGGGTTGTTTTTTTTCAAAACTTAATCCAGAGCCGAGACATCACAAAGCAAGTATTCAAAGTCCTGGATGATTTGTCCACCATCATACTCAACCAGAAGATGCCCGGGGAGTCTCCAGTGGAAATGGATACAGGGACAATCCTCCTGTTACTGCATAGACAGCAAACAACTACAAAAGATGATAAATCGTACCAACTCCAGGATGGAACATGGTTTAAAATGCCAAGCTCACTATTACAGTCTCTGGATGAAAACGTTGTTGACATACAGGTACCGGTACAACGGTTATGTATACATGGTTTGCAGTAGATTTTATTTCATTTTGCTTTGTGAGGAAGTGTTGCAGCCAGGAATTTTAAATCAGGGGACAACGTGTCCCACAACCGTTTACTTTTGGGGACATCTTGCACATTTTGAGGGACAGCATGTGTCAGTTGTCAATCAAATTTTATATCATTTTGTAACCAATTAGTTTCACACAAAAAAGTCTGCATCGCTATGCTTGAATTTGAGGCAAGTATACTGTATCTGCCACCAATCAGAGCGCAGTCAGACTACAAGCAAGTTATGATATCAAGCGAAGCATTCTAATTACTTTTAATCATTAGTCTCTGAAAGTATGGAAATATAAGCCTTAAAATAATCATAAGGTAAACAAAGGTGATCATCAGTAAAACAGTTGACTCATGAGTGCTCCCAAGGTGGCCCGCAATATGCGAAAATGAGGGATAACAGGTTCCGTTTTTGGGACATTGTCACAAGGGAGCGTCCTGGCTGCAACACTGGTGATGTACATGCAAAAGGTGCCATTGATTGTTCTCAGTGAACAGGTAAACAAATTTTAGTGTTTAACATTTCATCCATGAGACATTGCAGTAATTAGGTCTCACCCTTCTTTTCCACCACATGGTTTCAAGGATTTCTATTTACTACATCTATTGTGACAATACAAATACCTGTTCACGTGATTCTTCACTGTGTATGAGTGTGCACATACAATGTACAGTGCATACATGTACAGGTGCTAGGTGTACACTAATAGCGTACATATGTAGGGTATGACCCTAAGATATATTGAATTGTAAGAGTGGTGTATAATGACCTAGTAGTACATGTGTATTGACAAGCTCATAGTAATTATATAATTACAAGTTACAAATTAAACTAAGGATGCTACTTGTATAATTCAAAGTTAATCTAAACAACAGTAAGTGAAGATTCATTGAAATGAAGATGTCTATGATAATTATATCACATGAACATTTTATTTGAAAACGCACATTGGCAGCTTACCAAATACTGTGATAGCATGTGTACAGGTAGAATAAGTGTTTCAGTAAAACAATTTCCTAAGTTTCTTACATGAATGCGTAACAGACTTGATATTATCGTATTGTTTGCTGATGTATGACATGACATCCTTCAGATTCAGGTCTATCTAAATCTAAATTTGATCCCTGCATATACAAAGCACACAGATGCAAATACTGGCTAGGATGTAACAGGTGATTTCTGGTTGTTTCTGTCTCTTCACAGATATACAGTACCCCTGTTAATCCATTCACTTGGCATAGTAGTGGTTATCAAGTGAAGACTTCCGTGGTCAGTCTGACTCTTAAAAACACAGAAGGTAAAAAAAAATTAGTTTGTTGTTATCTCCATACGTCCATCAGCTATCTTTACTTTTAGAAACTCCTTTTGAGGTGTTTAATTCCTGGACATTTTAGCATCCCAAACCCTGTGTGAACATTTATCAATAATGTAGGAAATAAAGCTGAAGGTCTGCATATTTCCTTGATGTCTGAATATTCAACGTTCTTTGTGCCCATCTAATAATGATGTTTGAAACCAGCACATTCAAGGGACAAGTACTGATAACAATTTTGTCAGATTTTTGCACTTCCAAACTTTTGTTTAGGGGAAAATGTTTGAAGACAGACACAATTTTATTTTTCTGCACTACAATTTATCCAAGGTCATCAAGGGTAGAAAGCTTTAAAAGAGGACTTTTGCAGTCCCAGAGATGATATGTTTCAGATTAAACATGTAAATGATTTGACAAATGTGTCTGCTTGCTTAACTATCTTTGTTTGTGGCATTCAGAGATATTGCAATGCACTAATAGAATTGCTGCTTGATGACAAATATGCTTTAAAGTATTCCGATGGTGTAATTTGTCATTTCTTATTGTGCAAGATTTAGTGAATCATAGGGATTGGTAATTTGTAGGAGTAGCAGATCAAGAAGCTTAAACTTCTTTATTAAGGTAGTATGCACCTCAAAAGTGAAAGACTTAAACTTTTGCTCAAACTTTCCTTAGTGAAACTTTCAACTATTCTCTTTATACCAAATCATTTGAATAATAATCAGGGGTTACCATGCAAAGTTTTGAACTAGCAAAACAAATTACCCAATATTTTGCAATATTTGAAATTCAAAATGGCCACCATTCCTATGTTAAATCTACGGGGGAAAAATTAAATTTTGGATTTTCGAAAAAGGAAGCCGGTTAAAGTTTTTTTTCTCTCCAAGAGCTTTAAAATGAGCCCGATATGTGGTACATCAGAAAAGAATAGTAGAAATTTGAGAGTCCGCCTATCTGTGCCCGAGGCACGTTCTACCTTAAGATATCAGCTGGTAATATGGCATCAAAACTAGTCCAATAATCATATCTATTCAATTTAAAACATTACCAAGTCCTTGAGACGTTTTTTTTATTTACATCATCAAGTTGAACCATTCTGAACTAGTAAATATTAGTAAGTGGTAAATTTGTGAAAATGTGCCAGAGTAGGTTTACCATGGTCGGTTCAGTTTGATCCCAAAATTGGATCTGACCATCTGACCAATAAAGCAGCAAGATTTTACAATGTTTTGAAGATTATTAGAATCAGTGTGTGTTCAGTGCATTATTACTTATGATCAATATGTATTTTTTGTATGTATTTCTACAGGTGAAGTTTTGCAGATCCTCGACATGACAGATGACCTTGAGATGTTGATACCACGAAACGACAGTGGGTCATTAAACGTTGAGATGATGACAAATGTACCAGATATGATGATGATGTTAATCTTCAATACAACAGAGTCTTACACATCTGTTCACATTAAGATACACCCTGCTAATGAGTCCATAGCAGTTGATGCTTTCTTGAGGTTTGGGTTTCCGCCAACCCCCGACCAGTATGATGTCAAAGTTCGATTACCTCAGTCTGCAGGTAGCCTACCACAGAAACTGTTCAATGAAACCTACAACACAACAGCAGATCCCTACGTGTGGTTTGTCGATGAGCATGTGTTAAGCGCTGTCGGGTCCTACTATGTGGGTGTTTGGCCCTCTGGAGTTGATGAAGGGTCCGTTTCAATCATCAACAGCACCACAGCTGGATCTAATGAGGACTTTGATGTACACATCTACACTGCCCGTTGCCTGTATTGGTCAGAGCTCTTTGAGCAGTGGTTTCCCAGTGGTTGCAAGGTAGGGCTTTAGAAATGCTCCTTCAAGTAGTATCAACAAAGCTAAGTCAGCTGTGTCAAGAAACTATACTTAGTCCATATTTCGTAAAACCTCGCCAAAAGATTTATTTAGCACTAACAAGTGATTGTCCAAAGAAAAGTGTTTTAAAAACTTAAAATTATGCTTGATGTGATTACAAAAGATACAGGTACCAATCCGCTATACCCTTTAAAAATATCTCGTAGCAGCCTTGCAGTATTACCAAAGTACTAATTCAAAAAAATGTCCTACAGGATTTCTACAGGACAATAATAAATATTAGATTGTGATAAAAATTACAACCAAAAATCCTGCACAAGTCGTAGATGAGTTCACTGAATTCCTATAAACTTTATTCAACAGGATTCCTGTAAGGGAATTTTTATAAGGGAGTCTGATGCTTTGTTTCAGGTGGGTGGAATGACAACGTCCGCCTACACCCATTGTCAGTGCAATCATCTCACTGCCTTTGGGGGTAACTTCTACATACCAGCCAACGACCTGATCTCATTTGATTACGTCATGACCGAAGCTGCGCTTGAAGATAGTCCCATCCTGGCAGCCATAGTAGGAGGCATTCTAGCTCTGTATGTAATGTTTGCAGTGGCAGCCATCAGGGTGGACATAAAACATCAGAAACAGGTAAAGTGAAGAATAATTCTGGTTTTGAAGGGGGAAAAACTACTCAAGCAAGTATTCTATGTCTGAGAGGAAGCTTTAAGCATATGTAGTTTCTCAAATACCATGTTTTAGATGGCACATTTTATTGGAGATACAAAAGAAAGATAGTTTTGAAGTTCTCAATCTTCATCAGTAGAATTTTCTCTTGAGAGAGTTAACTTTTATCCAACGATGTAAAAGTAATGTCAGTTGTAGCCGGTATGTTATGACAATGTAGGACCTACATGTACCAGTACATACCGGTACACTGTACAGGTACCTTCTTCTCAGATGAACATTTTGTGATTTTGTATAACAATATGCAGCAAATAAATGTGACCCACTGCTATTAGTACACACAACTTCTCAAACTGCTTCCTTCACAATATTTAATCTGTGGTGACACCCCTCTGCAAATTTCCCTTTCTTTCTGTGTGCAAGTAAATGTCTGTGCGCATATCATTGTTGTTGGTAAAAACATCTTTTAGTCAAACTTTGCCACTAGCACATGGTTTTGAAAAGGCTTGGTAACATAATGTGGGTAAATACTGTGAGAACCATGGCGCAATTTCTGTTGGCAATACTTCAATGATTGCAGTGATATACATGTACCAAGGGGAACCATGGTAAGACAGATATCCAGAGAACATTTCAAAATTTACTTGACTATGGCCTCTAATGAAAACTTGTTTATTTATCTTTTAGTATTTACAGCAAGTAAGACAGTTGCATAACATAATCAAACTTTCTATCAACAACATGTATGTAATTTTGCACAGTATTCACGATCTGGGACAATTTTGTTTCACAGATAAGACCTGATGTCAAAGTCAAGAAGGGAGAGAAAGATTCTAGTTACATTTATCTCATAACTGTCTTCACTGGTATTCATCACAGAGCTGGGACGACGTCAAAGGTAAACTGAAAGATAGTATTTGCAATAGTCAAATCTGTTTAAATCCTCTTTCAGATTTGATGTTTTCCTTCATTGTCACCAATAAATTTGTTTTACTCTCTGCAGTGGTTTTGAACTAATTCCTGTATTAAGGTAGCTGCATACAAAACAGACACTTTTAGATTTTTATTTTTTTCTCAGTTATAGAAGTTCCAAACCCAATATCCTTCAAATCCGTGTCTGCAATTTTTTCTCTGAGTCTCCATTCAAATTAGATGGTGTCCCTTGAAAAGCACCTTAGTCTAACACCTTTAATAGTGCATAACAAAAAAACAAAGGCATATAAGGGAAATCCCAGACACAGATTTGAAGGATATCATCAAGGCTTGTCAATGCACATATTTCAAACAGAAATCTTGCATGGTGTCCGCTAAAGGGAGGAAAAATGATTTTTAGAAGGTTCAGCAAAACTTCTTTTACATGACTCGTTATGCAAATAATGACTGTGTACTGAGCATGGTCAGATTTCTCTATTTCAGGACTTTCAGGAAATATATACTTTATTGGAGTTTAGGAGTTCTTCCAGTGAGAAAAAAATAAAAATCTGAAAGTGTTTATTTTGTATGTAGCTACCTTAAGCTACCATTCAAGAAGGGTTTTTGTTTGCCATTGCATGAATATCATGTACTGGTACTGGCAACTCTGATTAATCATGGAAACTTTTCCTGAAATAAGAGGATTACAAATCTGAGCTAAAGTTCCAAAAGTGCCCATCGTATGTGACCTTAAATGCTGATGTACAGTATCTGAGCTCTGTCATGTACATTTTGAAACTATAGATATGGACTGTCTTTGATTTCAGGTCTGTGTACAGCTATTAGGAAATCAGTACAGCAGCAAACCAATCAGTCTGACAAGTGAAAGCAGACAAGAGTTCCAAGATGGCAGTATTGATACATTTCTGACTGACACCTTCACAAGTCTTGGAGTCCTGCAGTTTGTCAGAGTATGGCACAATTGTAGTGGATTCACACCAGAATGGTAAGAATAGTAAATTTGACTGGATAGGTTTCAAGAAGAACGCTCTGATGGAACAGATTTTCAGAAAAAACATATTGTCCATTATTTGCAATGTAAAGTGTAAGTTAGCATATAGTTTTAGGGATTTACTTTGAATATAAAAAATATGCGTATTATTATCATTTTTGTGTCAAGAAAATTGAGAATTATTTCCTCACATATTACGACAGTTCTTAAAACAAATCGCCTTCACTTGATCATACTAAGATGAAATTTGCTCAAATTGTATGAGCATAGCACAGTAATTAAATATGTGCCATTTTGTAAACAAGGTACTCCGTGTAAATCAGTGATTGGGTAATACTTATACTCAGATATCAGGAAATAATCCCAAAAGGCAGAATGCTCATGATGTACTGGTACATGTACATGGCTTATCAAACTGCAAAGTCATGGCCTCTAATTTCCATTTTGCATATAACGTTACATGATGAAAGTCAAGCCATTGTGCACTTTGCTTTTGCAGGTTCTTGAGTAGATTGATGGTTGAAGATGTCCAAACAGGGCGGTCATGGTACTTCCTGTGCAATGAGTGGCACAGAGAGAAAGACTCGCCAAAAACCTACCGGGCGTTAATGTTTGAAGAAGCTGTTCTCAACAGACATCTGTTCGTCTTCACTTCTTTTTCTGACCTCTGCAAAAGACACCTGACAATGCTGGCGTTTGTCACAAGCAGCGTGAGGAGCAAGCTGACGTGCCTTGAAAGCCTGACGTGCTTGTTTGCATTTGTCTTCTTTTCAATGTTGGTGACTTCAGTTTTTCTGTACGGAGCACAGGAAGACCCTTCAGAGCAGCAGACTCTACAGGAATTCCAGTTCAGTGTGGATGCAATCATCAATGGTGTTCTCTGCGCCGTCATAGCCCTCCCAATCCATTGGCTACTGGCGTTTCTGTTCGGATGTTCTGAACCAATCACTTTTTGGAAGAACAAGGTTTTTTTCAAATCTTCCAAGTTGACAAAGTCAGGTGTCAAGAAGCAGCAATCCCTCCAGGAGGTGAAAGTTGAAGGCATGTACACCGAGCAACCAGAGAAGTTGACTGAATCTGGTGATGTAGTCCCAGCCATCAACATTTCAGAAGCCATTGATGATACTGTGTCTTCAACAAGGAAGCATAACAAAAAGGATGGTGATAAATTTACTTCCTACAGTGATTGGGAAACTATATCTTCTGACGTGCAGTCTTCGGATGCAGAAGGGGAGGTCGAATTAAAATCTGAGAGTTACGTGAGAGGAGACTCTCTGTACGCAGAACCAGAAGAAGTCACCCTGAAAATACCCACTCTTGAGCAGCCTGGTGCTCATAAGACACGGGACCAGCGTAGACAACGCAGATTTTCATTGCAAACTCCCGTTAGCGGAGATGAGAGACTGGCCCAGAAATACCTAGGTAGGCAGGCAATGAAGAAAAGCCGTTCTCTGTCTGGTCCTCGACATGACCACGAAACACAAAAGACAAAGAATACTTTGCAAATACCAGAGGTTCATGATACTGACTTTGCTGCAGGTTCAGGAAGCAAACATAAGCACCACAGTCGAGATGGTCACAAATCATCATCGAGACATCGACATGGCAGATCAGGGTCAACACATAGATCCCATAGCCGACACAGGTCAGCTTCAAGCCACAGGCATAGGAGACAGCAATCCTCTCACAGATCTCACAGTCGTCATGGCTCATCCAGTCGTCACAGACGGAGGGAGCACAGCAGTGATGAAGAGACAGGCCATCGCCATAGCCACAGGAGAAGTAGAAGAGATCTGCATCGTAGGAGCAGTCACCGCCACCATCGTAGTCATAGCAGTCAGCATGGCCACAGACGTTCGTCTTCCCCATCACATCACAACAGGCTTGAAGTGCCAGCAACAGAAGCGCCATCATCATCTCCATCAAGACATCATTCCCGACGCCGCAACAGCCACCACAAAGACGATAAAATACACAGACGCAGGACTTCAAGTCGACATCGTACAGATCATGACCATCATAAGCATCACAAGGGCCACCATCATCACAGCCGCTCAAGAAGTCCTGAGGAACAAGATGATGAAGATGGTAAACACAGCAGAGCACACCATCGTCATCATCATCATCACAGACATCACAGACATGGGCACCATTCACCTGGCCATCGCCGTCATCACCGCCACCATAGTCGACACAGGCATCATGGGAGGCACAGACACCATAAGCGCAAAGATGTCAAAGGTGTTGATAAAGCAAAAGCTAGAGACTGGCCTAAAGGTAAAGCAAGCCCTTCATTCCTGATGCGACTCTCTGCAGCAGTTTCCTTAACACTCCAGGAATTGCAGCTACCCTGGTGGACAAGACTTATAGCCTGGAGTGTGGTTTTCCTTGTCATGATTGGAGCTGTCTTTGTAAGCTCCTGGTTTGGACTCAACTACAGTCAGATACTGGCACTCAACTGGACCATCTCCATTTTTGTGGCAGCAGTACTTCTCCTGATAGTCTTTGAACCAGCTCTTGTGTTCCTCAGGGCTTTGTGCTTCGTAGCAGTCAATAAGCGAAGAAGTCTCAAGGAAGAGTCGTTGACATTCGAAGCCCAGTACCACCATCCTGGTTTGGATCAAGCGATTCAGGGACGTGACACTATGATCAAGTCAGGACTCGTCAAAGCAAAGTACTTGTGGAGTATGTCTCAGATGAAGAGAGAAACAAGGCTGAGAAAGAGGGTGAAGGTTGTTACAAGATGGGTATTTGCTCTATTGTTCTTCACGTTGACCATATTAATTGCTTACGGACAGAGAGATTCATCTGCCTTCTACATGCGCCAGTCTCTGTACCATTCTGTTGTCAATGGAACAGCTTTAGGGCAGAAATCTCAACCATTTGAGAAGGTAATTGAAAAAGTAAATCTCTCTTACATTTTAAAATTCCTAATACATTCCTTGCAGTCGTACAATCACCTATATAATTGTAGTATGTACATACTTTTCTTGCTAATGGAAATATTTAAACTGTATTTTATGTATCCAAGAGCTTTTGTTAGTTTGTTTTTGTAAAAAGATGTATCTTTTTATAAAACAGTGTATTGCATTTTTGTTGATTTTTGAATAATCAAGAAATAGCCAAGTAACCAAGAAATCAGCAGAAACTTGCGACGCTGGGTGGATCTTAAGTTACCAAATGTGCAATTATTCAGGCCATTTTAGGGGCTAAAAAACCTGCAAAGTTGTCAGTGACCACAGAATTGCGTGTATACTACAGACCTTCTCATCTCATCCAATATTAAAGTAGCAAAAAAATTACTGATCTAAAGTGAAAATGAAATCGACTTTGCACAGTGTGTTATTTTAGTTACACTGTAGTGAATATTACAGTCTGCATGTGGTCATACTTTCAATGATTACCATTATGGCAATTATACAGACACCCTACATATGGCACATTATGAACTTTGCCCCAGAATCACTTGAAATGTGACATGCAAACTTCATGACCTGTACCGGTACATATCATTTATCAGTAGGAAATTTTTACTGGAATTTTTACATTTTTCCATCAACCAAAATAACCAAAATTGAAATTGAATCCCAGGAATAATTATTGCTTTACAGTATTTCTTAAATCTGGTTTACTCTACAGATTCAAACAGCACATGATTATTGGAGATGGAGCAAGTTGGTTCTACTGCCAACTTTGTACTCCATGGGTTCTGAAGACACTGATCAGTTTCTTCTGATTGGCAGACCAAGACTCAGACAGCTCAGGGTCAATGCCTCAGATGGTACGTTTGAAACATTTCATTGACATAAATTAGAAAGCAAAATAAACCAGATTTTAAAAAATATTTTGTAAAATAAACCAGATGTAAGAGGTAATGGTAGCTGTAGGTAGCAAGGGCCTACCCTAATCATGTAGTGCCTTTCGGTTAAGTATTTCTTTCACTGCAGTTTTTAAATCATGAAAACTTTGTATTAGACTGAGTAAGTGTTGTTGTGTTTGCTTCGTTATTTTAGGTGAGGAAAGAGGAAAAAACTCCACAAATTTTAGATTTTTCATTTGAAAATTTTCAAAATTACCGATTAAAATGTATATACCGGTATTTGTAGGTGACTGTGACTATGAAGACGTGAATGACAAGAAATACTGCGAAACAGGGTACTCAGAAGAAACTGAAGACAAAACCCAGTACCTGTGGGGATGGGAACCCATGCCGGAATACTACTCCTTGGAACAGACCAAGGGCTACAGGTATTACATGGCAGCATCACTCGGAGAGAATGGAGAGTTTCATGGAAAATTTGCTACCTACAGTGGTGGAGGCTATGTCGTTTACCTTACCGGTGACTATGCAAGTGATGTTTTTCAAGTGCAGGAGCTTGAAGAAGCTGAGTGGATAGACGCTTACACTAGGGCGGTATTTTTGGAATGCATGGTCTTCAGTGTTCAGTCAAGGCTTGTGTATGTGGTTACCCTGTTGGCTGAGATGGCGCCCACTGGAAGTTTCTTCCC
This sequence comes from Ptychodera flava, assembly GCA_001465055.1. Classification (NCBI taxonomy): domain Eukaryota; kingdom Metazoa; phylum Hemichordata; class Enteropneusta; family Ptychoderidae; genus Ptychodera; species Ptychodera flava. The sequence goes on from LD345572.1 coordinate 507,605, forward strand.
ATCCGAAGAGATGAAGCTCCTTTCAATGTATAGTAAAGATGATAGTCTTACTGACATGATTTTCATAATCGCTTTGGCAGCCATCATTGTTCTCATGATCTTCGTGAAGCTGACAAGAGCCATGGATCAGGGTCACAAGTACTTGAAGGATTTCTCTCATGTGGTAGATGCCATTTGTATGGCTGTCTCCTTGGCAGTGATTGCGTTGTACTTCTTCTATGGCATGATGCTGCAAGAAGCAAAGACTCAACCAAAGAACATATACATGCTGAGAAACAGCTCCAACATGGAGGAACAATATGTCATCACTCTGGCGGTCCTGGTCTTCTGCACGTCGTTGAAGATAATGAACATGTTTTCAACACTAGGCTACTTCAAAGTCCTGCTGGCAGTGTGCAGAGCAACCGTGAAACAGGTCCTCAAATCAACGCTGATGTTTGTCTTCGTCTTCTTCACTTTCGTTCATGCAGGATTCATGTTGTATAACGAAACTGATGAAGAACTGTACACTCTTGATTCAGCATTCCAAACAATACTTTTCTATCCACTGGGAGGATCTCGCCAGATGGACAGTCAGAAGAAGTCGGCCGGCGTGGATATCCTCTTTATGTTTTATGTAGTACTGCAGGGTATGATGGTTTTCCTGGTGTTCTATACTGTCACCATGCACACATATTCCCCAACCAAACTCCTTTTCCCGGCAAAGGACTTCGCTGACACTGGGGAAATGTCGGCTGCTTGCAAGAGATACTTAAAGAAGCTGGCACGGTGGGGCAGAGTGCAGAGAATGAGGGAACAGATGGCGAGGCAGATGCGGAGGATGAGGCACCGAAGGAACCAGCTGGTCTTACCATCGCCTCTGCCAAAGCTGGAGAGACACAACAAACAGCTGGACAGAATGCTACGCAACACTCTGCGAGAAAACCAGCTGCTATTTCAGAATTTGGACGCTGTCCGAGATGAAATGAAAAGACAGGTATTTGGAAAGCGTTGAACATTTGTCACATAGGAACACAGGTTTCTCTTTGATCTGTGTCACACACTACAGTTGAGTTTTTGATCAAAATAGTCTTCTGTTGCTCATGATATCAAATGGACTGTTATAAAACTTGCCAGTCACCCGTTTGTTATGTGCATAAATACTGGTAAGTAACTGCAATCGTACTGCAGTCATAACATGGAAATCACAAGTTGGAAAGCAAAATCTAGTTGGAATTCAAGCATGCAGATGATCCTATTAGATTTGTTCTCTATTGATCAAACATGACAGCATTTTTGTTGCATGGCTGACATTATATAACTGATTAGCATAGTGTTTATTGTTAATGAAATTTCAATGAATTTTCAATTATCGATTGTGATCAAAATTGGATGTAAATATTAGAGGTCCTGTTGCTGTTACCCATTGGTTGCTGTATTTGCTAGAACTTAACCTACTTAAACTCAGGCAGTACACAATCAGTCACATGATGCGAATGTCAAAATATCTAATTCTATCAATGATCTTGTTTTCTTAGAGGGTCTTGGATCAAGTGATCATTGTTCATTGAGTGTTGTGAGCCAACTTGTTCTCCCTTTAAATATTATTCAGTTCCATGTTTTGCAAATTCCACTTCTTGTAGGTGACAGCTCTTGCCATGCCTGAATAGAAAAGTTTTGGTGGTCGAGCAAAACATGGCATACCTCTCTCAATGAAATGGTCAGGTCCTTGAGAAATTGGTGATTTTAATGTTGTTTTGTTCATAAGAAATATTGAATAAACAAAAAACATTGCTGATTTGGATATTTGATGTGTAACCATGGTGCATATACATGGGAGCATGATTAATTATAAATCTGTTTTATGTATTTCTTTATTTTTTTATTGCTGTCTGAATGAGTTTACAGTTGATTTGCTTTCATTTTGGAGCACCGATTATGATACTGAATTATGATCGTCTTGTTAATCCTTTTATAGACTCTTAAAAAGTTTGCATTCTATTTGATGCAATTCAAAATGGCCAGTATTCAAGAACAGTACAACTTCAGTATCATTGCTCGGTTCGTCTACTCTGAAGATTTGGAGTTGCCAAGTTGATATTTTTGTCGGTATGGGCATTAACATGTTAACATCTATTTACACTGACAATGTCAAAGATAGTGAAAGTTTGTAAAAAAGTGATTGATGAAAATAATGATTTCATCATCACAAGACTTCTTGTTGAGTTGATACAGGTGATTCTGTCAAGTTCAGTTTTCCCATGCCAAATTTTCATAAGGCCACATGGAGAAAGGTGTGTAATCAAGTGTAAACCAGGAAATTATGTATTAAAGGTTATACTGTCACCTGTTCCAATTTTTCCACAGTTATCATGGAAAGAGAAAATCTAACAAATCACAGATTTTAAGTGGGTGGCCACTTTTTAAAAACAGCGCCCTCACATGGACATTTTGAATACCAAGGTTTGACCATATATGGGCATATTTAGATTACAGGTGACTGTATACCTTTAAGGGGTAATGATGAACACCTTAATTTTACTTGCACTTGCTGTACAGATAGCTATATACATTGGGCACCTGGACATGTAGTGGAAGCTGACCCAATCACCCACAAGTAAAAATTTTAAAAGTTTTACCGTAGCTTGGTGGTGAATAGGCATGTCTTAAAGACTTTATAATGATTTGAGACACCTGGTGTGTGCATACTGTCTGCCAACATGACTAATCATATGGATGAAACAACATCAAGATGGCACATAAAAATGTAGTGGTTAATCTCATATGTTTTTTTAATACATGAATATAAAGTCATATACTGTATGATAGCATATTGGCTTTAAGAAAGCTCCATTGGTCCAGGGTTTTACACTGTTGTCGTTTTTCCATCAGAAGGTCTGGGCTGAATGCAAGAAATCCAGTGGACGTCCCTTAAAATTTTACATGATTGTATTTTCGTGTTACGCAGAAATGAATTTCCTGAAATTCTGTATTTGACTAAGCTTGTACCGGGTATGTCATACTGAAAACAAATTATTGTCAAATATTTCAACATAATTACTGACAGTTTTAATAAACTACTTTTCTCCAAAACTTGTCCCTGAAGAGTGCATAAAAGCATACCAGATAGGTATATTTGTGATGTATTGAACCTTTGAGGCTAAATTTTTGTAATTCAATGGAGGTTAAATTTTTGTAATTCAATGGAGTTGTAAATGAACTGTGAACATGTATACAACATGCCCAACAGTAAAGTTTAACAAATTTTATGAAGTTGAGTATTGTGCTAATTTGTTGATATGTTGACATTTTGTGTTTAATTTAAAATTGAAAGTAATAAAATAACTTTTTCAAAGAACTGCATTGTGTGGACTGTTACCTTTGTAAAGTTTTCTGACTAACCCTTGATTTGACAATTTCATTTGGCCAAGTTCATTGAAACCAGTACAGCAAAAACATACCCTGAATGGTGTATGCAAATGGAGCAACCTTTTCAGGGCCTGTAAAAATAGATTTTCACTCACATATGCTTTTCCTACTGAGACACCGACGTACTGATTCTTACTGACTCGACCTAATTATCTCACATTGTGTATGTCATGATGATCTACTTGGTACCTAGATTTTTATGCTGATTTCACGCAACCTGACTTCATCTATGGTTATTTTGGTTGTTCTTCAGTTTACACGATGCATCAGTGTTTACACGATGCATGCGATGTCGTGTTGAAGAAGAACACGACACATATTCAGACTCTCAAACTTTTATAATTTTTTTCTGATATACCACTTGTGGGGGATCATTGTAAAGCTGTTGGAGTATATAACTTTTCACTGGCATAGTCTTTCGAAATTCGAAAATTTATTTTTCTTCATAGAGTTAACACAGGGGTGGCGGCCATTTTGAATTTTAAATATCAGTAAATCTTTGGTTATTTTGTTTCTCTAGTACCAAATTTTGCATGGTGACCCCAATTTTTATCATTGATTTTGAAAGAGAATGGTTAAAAGATCCCTTAAGGAAGTTTTGTGCAAAAGTTTAAGTCTTTCACTTTCGAGGTGCATACTACTTTAACCCTTTCACCACCATGGTTTGTCCCAAATCCATTGTTTTCTATGGCTAAGTTGGACCTGTATACAGGGAACTTGGGGGTGAAAGGGTTAAGGCAGTCATACTAGAACACGGGTACGCACATCCAATGCTCCATGGTCTGGGACCATCAATTTTTAACACAAGACCTCTTTAGTTTTGCTGACAATGACCAATGACAAAAAATAATGAAAATCTGAGAAGGAAAGTTAGATCACCTGATAATTGAGTTGCAGGACCACTTTCTTTAACTTGACATTGGTCCTTGAACTACCAGTTTCATTGTGATTTTGCTCACTGTGCGAAATACCTGTTGATAATGCTTGTGTCATCAGGAGATTCAGGAACTGCAGTGAAAGTTATTTAGAAATGCTGAAAAACAATCTTTCTTCACAGATAGTCTTGGGCATGATGAGAAAATGCAACTTTGGCATGGCTTTTACTATTATTGGCCTCTCTAACACAGCATCTCACTGACTAAACAGTGTCATCATTCAAACGACAATTCAAGCTTAGTGCAGTTTGCCTTTGCAATACCTGGTGTTGCCAGGCCAAAGTGGGGTCACGCGCCAGTATAGGCCATACTACTAAAAGCTACATGTACATGAAAATACTAAACCAGGAGCTGTGGAAAAGATCCAGAGATAGATCAATAATTTGGAGGCGCTATTCAAGAGAGTAAAAATTGACTTTCTCCTACAGTGCTCAAATGAGATGCCACGGTGTCAGAATACAATTATGTTCATTGGAACATGAGGCACCTACAACCAGAAACACCTGTATACAGAAGTATAAGCATTTTGGATGGTCTTGTTTTGAGAATTTAAAAATTTCAAATTTTCTGTTACAAACACCCATCATAGATAGGATAGCAGGTACGTGTGTATTTCAAGTTTACTCTCTGCTTTATCTGCTAAACATATGAAGTTTCTGGTACTGGTGCATCATGGATAATCTGCTTAACATGACATCTTCATTCTCTACTGCACAAGCTGGACATCAAACAACCCTCTCACTTTCTCAAGTATGGCTATAGTTCATAAAGGGTGGACAGAATTCAATGATCATAATAACAATTCACGTGGAAAGTATATATTGGAAAAGTAATCTTTTATTCATGTTTTGGGCCTTTGCACAGATTTTCATGTGTTTCATTTGATAAATAAATAGTCCATGCAATGACAAAATGTTCCCTCAGCAAAGTTCTTTGGAAAATTCACTGTCAATTCTCTCTATGACATGGGTCTCATTCTGCAATGTAAAATATACCACTGTCAGGCTACAATCATGTGTGTTAGTGCTAAAGATTTCCATCTGCTTGCCAAGAACAGTAAACATTTGCCCTCTAATTGTGGTATTTAGTTGTACGACTTCCACTTTTGGATGAATTGTTTAGTATTTCTAGTCCGTGGGATTCACTTTTAGGCACTACCATATATGAACATCTTTCCCAAATCTTGCACATGACTGATCTCTAAACTAGTTAAAAACAAGAGCATACATTATCCCACAGCAAAGTTTGTGCGTGATCATAGCGTGATCATCCGAAACAAAAAAGTTTCAAATTCTGCTCATTCAGATACTCTCTTAAGATCTGATTTTGAACGATGACAGTATTTCAAGCACTGATTTCTTTGGTTTGCTGCTGGGTAACATATCATCACTACCGAATATCTTCTCTCGTAGGTAGTTCTTGTAATCTTCTCTCGTTGCAAGCCTCATGGAGAACCACTCATATGGAGGAATCTGAAGGTCAAAGAAAAGTACATCAGTCAATTTTCATTCTCTTTCATAGGAAAAAAGGCAATAATAACTTCTGACGTAAGTTAACATGATGCTTTCTATTGCTTCAGGTGTATCAGATAGTTTTCATGGATAAAGTTTCAAAATTCCAAAATTCAACAGATAAAACCAAATGTTTTGTTTATTCTTCCCATTGTACTTCCAGCTAAATATTGGTCATAAATAAATGCCTTTGATTTGATATTTCAAACTATATGGATTACTGATTATTATGATAAGAAAAGGCATATAGTAGGAAGATTCTTGAGTATTGTAAAGTCATACTGTGATAATGAAATCATCAATAATTTCAAATGGATGCTTCAACAGCTCAAAATATATGGCTAGGCACTTAGTTTCCAAAGTACACATGATGTAGATTAAATGCAACCGCGAGATCAAGTTTTCAACAAGACATGGTGTCTGCTGCTTGTTGGGCTATACCTTACATAGACTACTGAAAGCTTCATTTCTGTTTTGGTTGTACTGTGATTAATGACACACAGGAAGTTTTTTCAGTGAGTGCCGTATGTGATGGATACTCAGAAAGTCCGAAGGAGGATTTGCCTAAGCATCCTACAGGTATGTCTCCTACTTAAATCATGCTGTGAAAATTTCTTTTAATTTCACAAACATGAAAATGACAAACAAAGGAATATAAACATGCCGCGGTAAGTTTGACATAAAGTAAGATTGCAATGGTAAATTTGACTGGTCAGTACTGTACTGTGGTGTGATTTGTGAATGGACAGATATTAACATCAGTGGTGTTCTATCAATTTTATGTGTGATATTTTTCAAGCAAATGATAAAAAGGGCTGCCACACTAGTCAGTATTGATGTATTCACTCAGGATGAGAACATGAATCCTTTTCATTTGAGCCTAACCACAGTTTACATGTAAAGACCAAAACAGCAAAATGAGCAGTACTCAGTATATATACATATCTACCGGTATTTAAAAAAAAACACAGGTTACAGACTGTACTATGCTGATGGTTGGGAACTCACACGGACGTATTTGTAGCCAATGATTTCCAAGTGTCGTTTCTTCATTTCTGTGTATCCCAAAGGATGTCTTGAGTTGACGCAGTAGTGCCTCGGTGCCAGAAAATCTATAGCCACCCTGAAAATCAATAAATAAATCAAATAGACGGGCTGTGTCAGTGCATTTATATGTAATTGTGAATTTGGTAGTCAAAGGTACATGTATGCCTCATTCTTATGAACTTCTAAATTAATTTGCTTTGATAATTTTTGTGTTCAATATTGCTAGTGGCTGAAATATGAATGTTTATTTCTGAAATGTCCTGCGATATTACTTGGTTCTGCCCAAGTTAAATATTAGTACACTACGTAGTATGGTCACTTTGCTTAAATTTCATTTTTAGGATTCCTGTTTTATTTCCTACTATCTGTTTTTGTTTCTCGATCAACACTATAACAATTAAATATTGCAAACATACATATTTTGAATATTCTCATAAAGGAACTTTTATTCTGTCTTTACAATTTGTGGGAAATTTTTTCTCAAGAAAATTTTCTCTGAAAGCACACACTTTCATTGCTATCCAAGAGCAGGGATATCTTTAGAAGATGGCCAGATCAAACAGTCACACAGATCATTTCAAGTGATGTACTGGCATTAAGAAAGCTCCCTCACACCATTTCATTTTAGTGCAATGAAATACTGTCTATCAACACTGTACTGGTATCATACATGTACTGCTGTCTGATATTCATGAAAAATAATGAACTACATCCGGACAAGTTGCCTGCCAGGGAAAAATGGTACCTACAGTGATAACTATGTCTTTGATGCAATATACCAGTGCACTTTGCGTCTGATCTCTAAAAATCCTAAACTCAGAAATTATAAGCACCTGTCCAGTGGGCAGATAACTGAAAACTTTCATTTGCCTGTCCAGAAATTTGCCTGCCTTGGATAGGCAGTTATTTCCTTCTCTGGCTAGGCAAACAGTTTGTATGTCTTGCACTTTACTTGCTTATAGATAACTTATGGAATTTTAACAATTTAGAGGCTATCTACAGAAGTAGTAGGTTCTGGAAAAAAACAAATGAAATAGGAACACAGGACACAGTGCCACGCATTTCCCTACTAATAGCGTTGATCACAAATGACGTCATTTTTCTTTAATTTCTATGCAAAAGCATATATTTGTCCGCATTTTCCGCAAGAATGACGAAAATACAACCTGGTAGTGTTATAATAGCTACTTAGGTCACATTAATTCATAACGCAGACAACAAGCTGCAACAACAGCCACACATGCAACAACAATATTCGTAAAAAATTTGTCCGATGTCACATGTGTGCAGCTACTGGTATATTTAGTAACAAACCTGAAATCGCGATCAGTGCTATTGCAGAGTGTTCTACTTAAGGTTCATGTATGTACGGAGCATTTGTAGGGTCCAATTTTGTCATTGCATTTGTCATTCGACCGTGTGTTTACCTTTGTGCACCAGGAGGCAATTCTTTCTTCTTTGATCCCCACTGCATGAGGTCAGCCAAGACCTGGCTTGACATCTTTCCAGACTTGTTGAGAAAGCTTCCATAGTCAGCACACACCAACGGTGTGTTGTCAGCGTCCAAGACGCACTCAAAGTCTGAATAACATAATCATCAAATAAAAGTCTGAGCAATCCCAGTGAAACGTCACCGGAAATTCCACACAGTATTTCAAGACCAGTGAATGAACAAAACAAGTTTTATCATTATAATGTTTTTTTCTGTACACGTCTGGAAGAGTACACACATAGCTCATGTACATGTAATCCTGGAAAGGCCTTCCAGGAAATGCACCTCCGTTGTAATGAATAATGATGCGTCTTGCAATAAGAAAATATCTTGCCACATGTTCTTTCTGAACATACACCAACCGACGATAAATTTACCCCAGAATAGTGCTATAGTGCTATTTGATTGCCTTGTGTACCCAAAACCACGACTTACATGTAAACCCTATAACTAGTGTTTCTCCATTATGGTTTGCCTGTATATCTCTACCTGTTTGACAATGAAAGGATTTCCATTTTAAGTCAAGACAATGAAGGGATTTCTGTCTCAAAGTCAAGGTCCATGTACTTGACAATAATCACTTACCAATGCTATAGTAGTACGGGGTGACAACCCATGACCTCATGAATTGTGCTCCACCAACCACTTCACTGAGTATGCTCTGTGCCTCTAATAACATCTTCGGTTGACTGAAATGTGACCCTGCAGGGAGAATTACAGAAGTTTTCATCTAAATGTATGTGCACACACATCTGTTAATGCTGTTAGCTTCAACTTTAGGCTAAATTGGTTGCCATACTTACATTCCTTGCCTACAGCCTTGATAATTTTTCAGGTAGAATGCACCACGGGGATCTATAGATATTTGGCCATGGGGACAGATATTCAGATACTTAAACTTTCACAATTCTTTTCTGATCTACCACTTGTGGGGGCTCATTTTAAAGCTCTTGGTACAACGAAAGTATTCACCATCTCAGTTTTTCAAAAACTGAATATTTTATTTTTTCCCATAGAGTTACCACAGGGATGGCAGCAATTTTGAATTTCAAATATCCGGAAATCTCAGGTAATTTGACTCTCTAATAGTAGTAGTACCAAAGTTTGCACACTGTAATCTGATTTTCAATCTTGTTTTGATTTGGTAAGAGAATTGTTGAAAGTTTCATTGAGGAAAGTTTGAGCAAAAGTTTAAGTAATTCACTTTCCAGGTGCATACTACATATACCTTAACAAATTTATTAAACTAGACACTATTGTTGCCTTGGGTAAAGTTGGACTGCTCTGTGAAAAAGATCAGAGGACCAAACGTTCATCACTTACGTCTCTTGAGAATCTCTTCGCAGTAGTCATCATGAAACCACGGTATTCTAGTCTCCGGACATTCAATTCTCACGGCTCTGTTCAGCTGCATTAGTTTGAATCGACACAATTCATATTGGTCAGCCGGCATCTCTGCAAAATCATACAAATCATGCATCATAGCAACCTCACATATTTCTTTCATCAGATATCTTTAAATATTCAGGAAGTCAATCTTAAAAGAAACAACTTTTATAAGATGTTTTCTGTAGAATGACAATTATAATGAAGTAATCATAGAATACTTTATAATTCTAAATAATTACAAATCCGAAAGAAAACTAATACAGTTTAGCACAAGTCTTTTGATATTTAAAGTGCTGGGATTTAAGCTGTGGTTCAACTTTAAACATTTCTGAACACATTACTTCAGGACTGTACATATTTATTTACACTTTCAAATATCCGGCAAACTGTATGCAACTATCCTAAAAGTTAGTGCAGACTTAGATTTGCTGACAAACTGAAATAAATTAAAATCCATGCATATGTATGTATGTAAAACAGTGTTATTGCTAAGGTTTTGGGAATATTGTTAATGGTGGGGAACCCCTGTACCAATTGTGTTGTCCCATAATAGGATCATACTGAAAAAATGGGGAACCCTGGAGACATTTACCGGGTACCAGGTTTAACCAAAACACAGAAGAAGCGTACTGTATGTATGCATACTTCAATGTACAAGTAGTTCACAAATACTGCAGGGGCAAATTTCTTAGAATCGGTTTACCTTGAGAGATAAGATGTCTGACTTACCTTCCAAGACTTTATCCATTTTTGTTAGGAATTCCAGGCTGAACAATCGTTCAATGATTTTGGAAGGGAACTTTTGTTGCAGGGCAAGGGCATCTGCAATTTTGATGAGGAAATTGGGATCGTACCGATCTAGAGATCGTTCAAACTTCTCCACACACGTCCTGAGAAATCTCTCTGAGTTTGGCGGCTGGTAGTTGAGAATTGAAAATGGCAGGAGGATGCGATATATATTGAGAAAGCCAACACTGTGCGGTTGCTTGACGACCACTTCTGCGACAGTGTCAAGGAGTGGTTTCTGCAGATATCGCATCTTTGAGATAATCTGTGAGACCTCAACTGCTGCCTTTGGTGTCATCTTATGTAGAATTTTGTTGTAGTGCTGCATAAGTTCATCAATGAGGGACAAATCCAAGCCCTCAACTGCGACAGTCTCCATGACATCATTGAACAAATATATGCTCCGGATTTCATCAAGTTTGTCCACAACTTTGCGACTAAGCTTGTTCAATAAGTTAACATACTTTGCGCGGCAGCCTTGGGTTTTCTGTTCACATTGCAATATTTTTGTCACAGCCATGGAGACTCTGTTGACTTCCGCCACGTTGAACTGATGCATCATGTTTTCAACTCGATTCAGAATCAGGTTGTCCGGATGCGAAATATTCAGATGAGCCAGTGTATTGACAATGTTGCTCACTTCATGAGGACTTATGCATTTCTTCAGACCATGGACTAGTTGCTTGCCCAGCAGAGTTTCAAGCTTGTCATCTCGGTAATTCAAATGAATCAGGTTCTTCGCAATGCTGGTGACAAGCTCAACATCAGCGCCTGCTGTCTTCTCTTGCAGGTGTCTTGAAACCTTCTTGAGAATGGGCACTGATCTGTAATTCATTTTCCTCAGACCATGTGCCACCCTTGATACCGAAGTCAGGGGCATGTCAGGAATCATATCACAGACCATATCCTCCAGATGGAGTTTCACATCTGATGAAACTTCAGGGGCAAGAATTTCAAATATCTTCGCCAATGTCCGTGCACAGGTGACACCTGGGTAAATTTCGGTGAATCTCTTCAAAATGGCACTTTTCAGTTCCTTGTGTTCAAAACCGAGTATTACATGGTGGTGATAGATAATGCAAAGATCGTCTGCTTCTATGTCTTCTACCATTTCCAGCAAGACCTCTGCACACTTCTGAAGTAGAGGTTTGTGACAAATCTGAACAAAGGTCAGTGCTCTCATGATCCTCCGAATATCCCGGGCGCTTGGTGTACAATCGTCAGAACTTAACAACTCCATAGCTTTGTTCACAAGTTTGATTTGAAAAGCCTGAGAGCTGATATTAATCAAAACATACATCAAATTAGAGAATTCCCTGATATTTGTCATCTCATCCAGCTTTTCTTGCAATCTTCTGAGCAGCTGGCCCTTGACCGGGCTTGCAAAAAGCTCCATATCATGGAGGCAAACCCCAAATCTTGACAGTTCGGAGAACTCTAATTTTGGAATTCGTCTACTGCTTTCCATGACAAGCTGCTGAACAGTGCTACTGGAAGGATCCCTCTGCAGACGTAGAATAGCATAGAGCATTTTGATTAGGGATTCATTATCAAACTCAGGAAAGTTCCTCTCAACTGCCTCACAGAGGTGGCTGAACTCGGGCTGTTTCACTATTTCATTAAGTTCTCTTGCACTGTCCATCTTTCGCTTCTGTAATTCCCACAGCCCATCAATGGCAGCCGAAACATGTATGTTTGTCAGCTCTTGTCTGCTGGTGGCTATTACACCAAAGATCGCTCTCTCATCCTCTGCTTTAAGAATCTGTTCAGTAACGGGATCCGCCTCAGCAATGGTCTCACTCCCCCCTCCTCCATCTTCTGATGTGACGGCATCTGTGCAAGAGACACTTTGTAGATGGAGTGGTTGATTGCAGTCAATCTGCGCACTGAACAGAAATCGCTGCATCGGTCTGACATTTGCAGGTAATGCCCTGAGTGACTGCCACTGGTTCAGTAACAACTGACCCTTCTTCAATAACATTCTAGTGCCCATCTTGAATCAAATGTAATCTGCAGAATGTCGATAAAAACATCTACTTCTCATGAGGCGACTACGTCGACTGTAGCATCTTCTTCATCACAGCTGTAAGAAATTATGCCAAACATAGGGATAATTAATTATTGTGCCTGCCGAGTTATCCATGAACAAGATACCAAAGAAAAACATATTTCATGGTAAAAAAGCCCATTGATCCGCAGTCATTAGCCATCAAGTTTTCTTTATCCATTCAGTCTTCGTGGTAACCAGAGAGATCGGCCAGTATCCGCGTCGACCGACTCGGTCAGAAGAAATCGGTCACTTGTAACAAATGCATATGATTGCATACACGTTTGAGGTAAACGCTTCCTATCTGCGCATTAAAGCCGGGTAAATATCGATTCACACGCGTAACTATGCAGAGTCCCTCAAAATTACCTTTCCTAGCGACACGCTGTGTTTTAAGAACGAATACACAGCTGCTATACCGGCAGTGCCTGGGTCGTTACTTACCATAAGCAGTCGAGTAGTGTGATCTCTTACACAAGTTCTTATGCAAGTCGCCATATTGTTATCCAACATATTGTCGACTGTGGTGGCGCTTTTCACAGAGGTGACCTAATATGACCTCCGCATCATAGCGAATGTGTACGTCGTCAGCTGGTACTTTTACATACCTAGAATGCACGTGTGTATACCTTGTCGAAGCTTTGAACAGCTCATAGAAGCCCCACATGCATTGTAATTTGGGAAAAGGGATCAGGAATCGGGTATAATACGATGATAAGGCAAGACACAGGTCGCAATCGAGCACTCTTCTCTCTACATCTGAAAGTATCCCTACCCAGATCCTTTTTTTTCTGGTTTTAGATGATGACCGAAAAGTACTCCTTTTTCGTATAGATAGAAACCGCTCGTGTTTTACCGAGCATGCCATCATTGGAGACGTACTGAACACTGCCCAGGGCACATTCAATTTCGG
>LD345572.1:526010-541947 GCA_001465055.1 Ptychodera flava
TGTCAATCACTGTCACTACTGTTGCCATTTGACGACGCTCCCGGCAGGCTGTAGTTACTATCTAAATCTGAATCGTCCTGGGAACCTCGTGAATCGCGCGGTGATCCTGTTTGCCAGGGATAGTCGGGCGCTCCTTCGGCATTGTCGTACTAGAGAATGGAAAAAAACGCAGAGTGTTATACGTAAAGTTTGAATGATAAAGCACATCTAAGGTTCAGAATGCGAAAAATTAATTTTAGTTGCAAACAAAATCCAGATATATATCGGACAGGTATTTAAACAGCCTTCAAAATTAAAAGAGTCAAGTTCTATCGTCAGAGCGATAAGTCCGAAATGTATTTCAACCTTTCTGAAGTATAACAAATCGAATATTACAATATTACATTGGCTGTTGGTCCTGCAATTTGAGTAATAGGGTTATGGTTCTTTGAGTGCGATACTTCGTAAATTTTCCAGGAATCACCTGACTTGCCGATAGAGAAACTTCAGAGTTTATAGACTTTTCCTACTTTTTGTTACAGAGAAATTTAGTTATATATAACTACATATTCCTTTGCTGCTGGCGAATCCGAACCTGATAGCATTATTGTTAGTTACTTTTATCACTAAAGCAATGCAAATTCCTTCTACTTTAAGGATGGCGCTGTACCGTTTTTTGTTTTGTTTTTTTGTTTTTGCTTTTTTGTTGTTTTTTTTTTGGGGGGGGGTATTATAATTCGTTTGTCTTGCATAAAATAGTTTTGCACTATACCATTTGATAAGTTCATCTACAGAATATTCGACGGACAAGCTTTACCTCGCTTCGCAGAGGAAGAGGGAAATTGAGCAGGAATCGGACCACCTACCAGACTGTGCATGTTTTCCGGACTGACGACGTTGTAGAGACCGCCGTAGAGCACGGGATACGTGTTCGATCCAGGGCTCATCAGATCGATGGTGAACCTAGGATCCCCTCCGTCGTCACTTTCGTACGATTCGTCAGATTGGTAGTCGCGCGTGCTGCTGTAACTCTCCCTTTCATAGATATCCTCCTCGTTAATTTCTTCGATAATCAGCTTTCTCTTGGCCCGACGTCTGAAGATGTAAAAGAATATGTATGCCTGTAGTAAGAGTCTGGAGACCTAATATAATGTCAACAGTTGAATGTTGGTTGAGTTTAACAGGTCTGTACTTTAGAAATATACATATATTTAAATGCAGACAAGTCTGACAGTTGAAAAGGATGACACTATATCTATAGCTTTCAAACGTTTTTCATTTGTACATGTATACGCACACATGTGCGCAAGTGTGTCTAGATTGCCAGTTCGAATTGTCATTCGATTTTAGCATACACCAACACTACCACGACAATTTGCTAGTGTGTAGTGAAATGTTATGTATTCGATATGATATTATGCAAGGTTACATACCTTCGCCACATGCAAGTAGCCATCATAATAGTACAACAGCTGGTAACCAATGCAAGGATTATTATACCACCTCCAATTTCAACAGTCGGATCGAAAGGATCTAAACAAAGAGAGATAGACATATGTATATATTGCATTTCAGACGAAAATAAACATTTTTGCCGCGATGAAAGACAAACTAAGTTATTATAATTGTTCTTTTAATGTTGTTAAACTTGCAATGAATTATAGATGAAGTACATAATATTTCAAGCATACGGCCGAGTCATAACAAGGTGAGAAACTGGGTTGGAAAATCAATAACCGTTTGTTTCAATTATAGATTTACTGATCATGACTGATCAGCTAATCGATCGGGTCTTCACACTTTTGCTGATTTTTTTCTAAAGCACAGACAAAGACAACCATGACATCAAACAGCGTACCGCGTTTCTAGTCTATGCTCCTCTTTGTCTGCGTCTAAAGTGAAAGATTGTGTGAATGAGTGAGTATATGGATTCAACATCACTTCAGTTCAACACGTGCGACTATGTAACTTCTCATACAAGCTTGTATGGTCGAGCAGAGAGCAAACTTTGTAGAGGTATACTTGACTATGTGAGAATTTTTTCCAAAGCAGTGGAGGTAAGGAAGGATTCATTTTTTTCAGTGAGAAACTAATATTGAAATATGAAAAAGACAAGTCAGAGGATTATTCCAAGTGAAGAAATACAAGTCCGTTGATCAAGTATGTAGGAGTATTCGAATACAAAAACGCTTTACAACAACCTCCGTTGACTTGCCACTTAGAAAGGCAACAAGGTATGTTGCGTTTATTGAGTACACTGGTACCTATACAATAAAATTTGTTCTTCTGTACTTTGTAACCACCTTCTGACCTCTACGTACAGTGTGCATTGCTACGTTTGACATTCATGAGAGTTTACAGTGATACGTGTCATAGTTTTCATAAGCGGAGCATCATCACAACTTCCATGCCAAAGCCATAGTATGTAGTTATTCGTGACTCGAGCTCTAATGTTATGTCAACAACTTACCTTCAATACTCAGAAACATGAAAAGTAGATGTCTTATGACGTCAATGTAGGTAGATCGAAATATAAAATATGTATTTCTCAAAACGTATCCGGAAGACATTATTAGCTTAAAAATTGACTTCGCCTCAAAGAATATAGAAGAATCGGCAAAAATCACGCTTGATGTTTAAAATGCAAGAAACATTCGGGCTGTATGAAACAATGTCAACTTGGTTACCGGAAACACATAAATTGAAAGGACCTTACCAGGTATAACAATGGGATCATCTGGCGTTCTGACTTCCTCTTCACAGTATTTTCCATAGTAACCCTCATCACACCTTAAACGCGGAAAGTAGTGTATTATAAATCATTCAAAATACTGTAACATTCATCTGTTGCCCTCTTTGGTAATAGTATGAACACTATCAGCGTGTATGTATTCAAGTCGAAGATATTAAGCCATAAAAAAATTTCACTCTGTTAGAATCAGTACAGCAATACAGCTCCTCAGAAAGAATTTCACGGAAATGGCAATATTTCCAGTGAATTTACACTTACAAGTCTATGAGGACAGTAAATTATGGCGTATATAAAAAGTTTATTTATATGGTAGAAACATGCATACACTGTATCGTTTGACAAAAACATGCACGGCGGTTACTGTGGCTTGTTGATTTGTGGCCTGGGTATAAATGGAATTCATGGGAAGGTAGTATTGCTTTTATTTTGTATATATTAAGGATATCAGTACACACTCGGAAAAAATTCAGGTACTCAATGTTCACCGGAATGACTATCCTAAGAAACGTGTTCATGGAGAATAACATCCTTTTCTGAAGACTGTTTATAACGTTTACCTGCAGATCAGTGAATTGGTTGCATTGCCATATATCACAATGCATTCACCTTCATTCTCACAATAACCCGGCGGACAGTTGGGCGCTGAAAAAATAATGCAAAATGTACGCATTACTTCTTTTTGTATACCTACATACATGCATGCATGCATGCATACATGCATGTATACATACATTACATACATGCCTGTAAATACATACATACATACATACATACATACATACATACATACATACATACATACATACATACATGTAGACAGACAGACAGACAGACAGACAGACAGACAAGCAGACGTAGGCATATCAGTATATACGCATGTACGTATATGTTTGCATACATGATATACGTTTGCATATATGCATGACATTGTGAAATTTATTTGAATCACAACAATATAAAATTTCACTACTATGTACCAATATAATGCAAAAGTATCACATCGTTTCTTTTCGCATATGTTTATTGATACTATAAGCTGCAAGAACATACGTACGTACACATTATACATGCGTTTGTACGTTTACATGGTTGGTTACATGCATACGACACTGTAAAATGTATTTGGATCACAACAATATGAAATTGTTCACATCGTTTAACGTTATCAATGATTTCAGTCTTACCGTAAGAGAAATATGTTGGGTCCACTGTGAAGTTTCCAAGCGTGCCATTTTCCATCGCCGCTGTAATGATTTCCTCAACCATATCGACTGGCATTGTTCCATTGAACTTCAGTTCAAAATCGACTACGAGATAGGGACCTTTCGGGCGTATATCTGTTATTTCTATGTCGAGTATAACATCCTTGGTCCTGTTGTCGTTTGAGTACATTTCCTCCAGCTATTAAGAACGAAATCTTTAGTGAATATTTAATAAATGCACAACCTAAACAAACAAACAAACAAACAAACAACGGCAATGTCTCCGAAACTTTTATATAACGGATACTTTCTGGAAATTGTAATTATACACATAGCAGTCATTGTGATACCAACCAGATCGATCAGATTGTCCTTGACCTCTTCAATATCGTAATCGACGTCCTGCATTGGAATACCAAACAACCCTGTGAGGTTTAGTTGACCTTGTATATCGACAGTACCATCATCTAATGTAGCACAATTTATTTAAAAAAAAGAAGATAGAGATAAAACACTTAAAATGTAACGAACGTCAATATATGATATCCAAACAAACTGAAATGCTAAAATGGTACAGGTAAAGGGTATACATGCAATACTAGTACTGCGCATGCGCTGATACGCCACGAAACAATGCTGCAGTTAACTGTACGACGAGAGTTCTACTTCAAACGCGCGCCAATTGCCTTAAGGTAGTATACGCCTCGAAATTGAAAGACTTTAACTTTTGCAAGGAATCTTTGAACCATTCTCTTTCAAAATCAAGAATTAAAATTGGAGGGTCACCATGCAAATTTTGATACTCGAGAAACAAATTACCCAAGATTTACCGGTATTTCAAACTAAATATGACTGCCGTCTCTGTGTTAACTAAATGGAAGAAGATTAAATATTCGATTTTTGAGAAAAACTGAGACGATGACATTTTTTTTTGGCACGATGAGCTTTAAAATGAGCCCCTAAAAGTTGTAAATCCGAAAGAAATTGTAAAAAGTTTGAAAGTCTGAATATCTGTCCCAAAGGCGCGTTCTACCTTACAAGGTATTGGAGAACGCAACGGTAAAGGCTGTCCAAACTCTGGGATCGAGAAAGATATGGGAATGAGAAATAAGAACGAGATCACATTAAAGAAAGCCTCTTGACTCAGCGATATCCCTTCACCAACACCACCGGACTAAGGGTGAAAGCCGACGATGAAGATTGCAACTGATTCTTCTGGTACCGTGTACAGTACTATAAGAGTGGATAGCACGTTTGCATATCTTGTCATTAATTATCGAAAAATTTTGCCAGAAAGTATGTCGTTTTGTCATTCTTCAATCATCAGATGCTGAGACCGATCCGTCTGTTCGCAAGAAGAGCACACTTAAACATACTTACTGCTGCAGGAGGGCACAAAATCGCTCCATAAGCCCGACTCTCCACAAGTAATATTATATGGGCCCATCAAACGATATCCTTCGTCACATTCAAAGTGAACAGTCTCTCCGACCGAAGCTGGGAAGCCATCATCATCGTTATCAATATTAGTATTTGTGTTGTCGGCAAATCTCACAGCACCGTATGCTATTGGGCGCACATCAGGGCAAGTGATTTCTGTTGACGTAAAGAAACAGACGTTAACTACTAAAAGTAGCCTATCTTTATGATAATAAAGTAGTGCCTATGCGGAGTCCACACATCATCCGATCATGAGAGAGTCTAGAAAAATGATTTTTTTCCGCTTACAGGAGATTTGAAACATTTAGTTTGAATAGAAGCAGCATCCGTACTATTTCCGAAAAATTCCATATCGTTCTAAGGTAGTATGCGCCTCGAATGTGAAAGACTTAAACTTTTGCTCAAACTTTACCTTAAGGAATCTTTAAACCATTCTCTTTCAAAATCAAGAATAAAAATCGGGGGTCACCGTGCAAATTTTCGTACTAGAGAAACCGATAACCCAAGATTTACCGATATTTTAAATTCAAAAATGGCCGCCATCTTGTGTTAACTCTATAGAGAAAAATAAAATTTTCAAATTTGATAAACTAAGCCAGTTAAAAGTTTCCTTACACCAAAGGGCTTTAAAATGAACCAAAACAAGTAGTATAACAGAAAAGAATTGTAAAAGTTTGAGACTCCGAATATCTGTCCCCGAGGCGCGTTCTACCTTAATAAAAATACTTTGTAGTTACATGGATGCTTTTCTATGCATTGGGCCAACCTCGTGAAAAAGCACTTTTAAAACATTGGAATATTCTAACAACGTTTGCTAAGCACAGTCATGCAGTATATTAAACTTATTTTTGAAGCCTAATTTTGTCCCTGTAGAGTTTGTGACCAGCAGAATACTGCCACACACTGTTGGTTTGCCTCTGGCATTGTGAGGTGATTGCCTTATGATGACAATGCATTGTTGTGGAATATGGAGACAAGCAGTTATTGTTGAAAGTTGAGTGGTTGTCAAAAGGAATAAAACCAAACATCAAATGATAAAAACCTTCACAGGTCGGTACTGGGTGGCTCCAGCCGTCTTCCGTGCACTTAATGCGACGTTGCCCGACAAGTCTATGATTTTCATCACAAACGAATTCTATCTCATCATTCTCGAAAGCAACCAACTCGACATCTCTCGCACGGCGTCCGTTTCTGGGTTCACCCGGGTCTTCACAGATTGGCAACGCTGAAAGACAGAGCACGGATGCCGCATGATAATACGTGTTCACAGCGTAGTTCTCCAGTTCATTAAAGTAGAAACAAATTAACTTTACTACTGGTATGAACTAATAGGACGCTTATAGCGGCAATCAAAAGTTATACAGAACGTCGCATCTCTACAGACCACACTGCGCATGCCTCACACATACGTGCCAACGGGAAATTTGTTACATAAATAAAGTAAGAATTATGGGTAAATAATAACATGCAAAGTATATTAACACTTAAAGATTAAATTATACATATCTTTTGCATCCTATTCATTTTAAAGCAATATTCAAAGCGTCTTATGTTTAGCGTTTTTTCAAACGAGAAGTGTTCAAGAAAAATTGTCTCAGTGTTTATAATAGGATGTGCAATAGTCACAACGTAAGGCTAACAGATGTGCTTCATATAGTTTAAATACGGAGAACTACCACTAATGAAATAATCATCGGTGCAAGCTACTAATTGCCCCTATGACGCAAAATGGGTACATAATGTAAATCGGTAATGGGACGATCCTTATTCTATCAAATATAAAAATACTTTCTTTGGAGGATTAACGTTTACGAAGTATCCTTCTGATATGCTGGGAAAATGACTATATTATGTGTTTACTAAAAATTACCAGGCGTTGTGACGGACTCTTTAGTTGTCGTATCTGCTGGTGTAACTTTACGCGTAGAGCGGCCGATCGATTCTGCGATGTGAAATGATACAATAAAATAAATATTAACATGCAATATTTGAAAATGGCCCACAGTATTATTTTGGTGCAGTTGAACAACAGAAGCGACTACCAAAAACGGGTTTCTTAAGATGGTCCTACCTTGATATAACATTGACATAATCTTAGCTTGTTCTTAACGCTTTAAGTGCTGTAATGGTTCCCACCAAAATTTTAATGCATCATTTTACCAATTTTTATGAACTTTTCTGTATTTTTTTTGATATTGAACGAAAAGACATCACATTTCATTGGCTACAGTTTTTTATCAAAACTTTGGCAAAAATCTGAAAAATTGTCTTGGGTATAGTTTATAAAGGCGACAAAAATTGTCTTTGGCGCTTAAAGGGTTAATGACATTGTTTGCCATTTTGACCGACGGAAAAAGACCGTGATATCGCAGAGATGTGTCAAAAGCACAATTGTCAATGAACATCGGCGATATTCATCTGCATTGTTTCAAGACGATCAGCAAACCCCTACATTTCACAGTTAGTCTTACCAGTACTTTCTTCACCTGGTGATTTCATTGATGTGGACGAAGCACCGGTTGTCGATGTTGCCTGGTCTTGCCTAGTCGTCGTCGAACTTTCTTCCCCTGCAGTTGTCGTTTGCGTTTTCCTTTCTGTGGTGGTTGCCGAAACATCCCTCACCGATGTAACGACGGTAATTTCCGGTGTTGTCTGTCCCTTGGATGATGCAGATGTTGTCACCATGGCTGCTTCGGATGAAATGTGAAGTTTGTTGAAATCAGATCAGAAAACATGGGGTGAGTTTCAACTGTACGATTATATTGAAGTCGGTGCCCTTTGATAACACTTTTAACCAAAAATATTTGCCATATATCGATACGGTTTAAGGTTGTGTACGCTTCGAAACTGAAATACTTGAGGTTTTGCTCAGACTTTCCTTAAGGATACTTTCAACCTTTTTTATTCCAAATCAAGAATCAGAGGACGTCACCATGCCAATTTTTGCACCACAGAAAAAATATTACTACCAACATTTACCGATATTTAAAATTCAAAATGGCGGCCATACCCGCGTTAACACCTCGGGAAAAATTAAGTTTTCGATTTTCACAATACTCTGGCACCCCACAAACGGTCGATCAGAACAATTTTGGAAAAAAATGAAAAGTCGGCTACTAAAGTAAACCAAGGAGTGTTTTCCCGTGTTTTCTAAGCTGAAAGAGTGCATAATGTCACCTGATTCGGTCGTCAAATCAGCTGGAGAAAGTTTTACAGTTGAACCGATCGTTCTTCCCTCAGTGACAGCTGGGCTCGACAATTCTTTCCCAGGCGATGCAAAGACAACCGTGTCTGTAGATCGACCGTCAAAGGTTGCTGTACGATCTTCAGACTCAGTCACAGTGTGGCCAGTTCGTACGGGGACTATAGGTGAATTAAACATTAATTGGGTGTTGATATGAATATTATTTCTAGTCTGAAAACACTGTCTCATTTCTGGCCTTTGAACGACTTGATTGTCAGTCCGAACCTGCGTGAAAGACATGAATTGTGTTTTTCAGACACGGAAATACACGATTATTTTGCCATATCGATTTGTCTACGTCCTCAAAATATTAAATATTCTGAAAAATTGTCACATGACTGAAATTCAGTATATGTAATCTGAGTAGCTATGTTATTTTACCTGCTGTTATAGTCACTGCCTTTGTTGTCTCAACTTGTCGAGAAGAAGAAACCGGAGTTGATTCTGTTGATGTGCCTTGACCCGGTTTAACACCACTTACTGGACGTGTAATCCTCTTTGAAGCAGTCGATACACTGACATCACTGCTGAATGGCATTTCAGCAGTTTTTGCCGATCTCTCAGTTCCACCTGAGGTTGATTTGTGTTCCGGGGTACGGGCTGTAACTGTTTTTATAAAAACAAAGTGATATGCTAATTGAACACGGTGATAAAATACGGTGAAAAGAGAACTCTGTTCCGAGAAATTTCCTGTGATTTGCACTTTGTAGTGATGAAAGCACTTGTAACTATAAATTGCTTCATTCGATACTTGACTGAAATTCAGCAATGTCATTTTCCCTTTGGGTGTAACTCTTGACCCGGGTATCAACTTAGTGGATAATCGTTCATACTTATACTAACCTGTAAACATCAGATCTGAAAAAGAAAATACTAAGCTGATTATTTAACGTTCCATATTTTCAAGTTACTATTAATGCAAAAAAAACTAAACGAAGTAGAAAGATGGATTATTACAGGAAGTGCTTGCTCATCTTTAGCAAAGAAAGCAATTACAACAAAGATGAAGTGGATTTTCAGGGTCGCAGTTTCGCTTTTATTGAGAGAAAGTCTGATATCCCAACGCGATTAGTTGCGCGCGCAAATGAATGACTGAGAGGATAAGTAAATAAATAAGTGAATACATAAATGAGAAATTAAAAATGAATGAATCAATTAATCAATCAACTGATTAATTAATCAATTATAGAGTGACAAAAAGAACACAAACCACAAGTTACAAAATGCAAATTTGTTGACACAAAACCTTTATTCATATCATTTGTTTTCACATCAGACAATAGTAAAAATACAAGGGAGTCCTCCAAAAGAATTGGAGAAGTCGACACACTCCTCCACTTTTGAAGTACACAGGTAAAAACCAGTACCTGTTTCTATAAAACATGATGAAGGATAGATAGAGACAACGTTATTATAACCTGAGAAGAAGTAAATATAATTCGTCACATCCTTGGAAATACGATCTTACACGAAGACAACATATTCACAAAGTAACCACAAAAACTATGACTTTTATGTGTTTGATTGATTCTGTACGTTTTCAAAACGCTTATATCTGCATTTACCAATACTTTCCAAAAGGTCAGTCATTTTATTTTAGAAAAAAAATGATGAGAGTACCTGTGTGGAAGGCTGTTGTTTCTGCTGGTGATGGATGATGTCCAGTCGGACCAAAGCTGAATACCCCATCTGTTGAATCTGAAGAGTGGGTCTTTTCAATCTGTTTAGGTGTTGTTGAAGATTCCCTATCGTCGACCGTGGTAGATTTGATCCCTGGGCTTGTTGTACCGGACTGTGAGGGTGTTTGCTGTTTAGATATGACTTCAGCTGATGAACGTCAGAAATTAAAGAAACATATTATAAAGTTGAATGTGAAAAAGTCGAGTCTCATTCCTTTGCAGCAAACATCGTCAAATCGTCAAATACATGTTTTGATGGAGAAAAGGTTAATATACAAATGTAATGTTCTCAGGTTAACAACATCCACAACCTTTGTACCTAAGTATGTTATAAATGGCAAATGTTAAAATCTGTTAATGAGAGTGTTGTTTGGACGGCAAATTAGAAACGAAATCTAGCCAAATTAGAAAGAATCCAGAAAGCAGCGACTAGATACATGCTTCATTCTCCTACTTGTGTTGATAATAAACAGAGATTGGTGTCTGTCCACCTTTTACCTCTATTACGCAGAGAGGTGTCTGGCCTTCGTTCATAGAGGTGTTAATGCACTAATATTCCATACATATCCAAAGTTTGTTGGGTTTTCATACTCTAAAGTTCACTCTTGTCTTAGTGATGATTCAATTATTCTGAAATGAAATCACTTTAACACTCTTTCTATCGCCGCCTGTTTTTTTAATCGCACTGCCAATTTATGGAATTGTTTACTTAGGGTATATTAGGGACTATCAATGAAACACTTGCATTTAAGGGGGCGCTGCACCAATCAAAGCATATTTTGTTCAAAATCATTTTTTTCGCAAATATGCATTCAATTTTAATTAATTTGTGAACCCAAGATTAAAATATTGCTTAGGTTCGCCTTTTAGCTTGTCAAGCAGCCGTAACTTGCGTGATAAAGAAGTATTAATTTATGCAAGTGCATGCATATCACCAGATTTCCTGACTTAAGAATTTAACTCCACTCTGGCTGAGTCAGATTTTCTGAAAATTTCACATTATGTTCTTTAAATGCTATTAACAAAACGACTATTTCTTGCCAATTAAGTTCCTACATTTTGAATAAGTTGCGTTTTAATTTTTCTTATCATGTTTTTAATCACGTTTTTAGTGCCAGTCTTTCAACCCATGCCATTTTAGAATGCGGATAGATAATGCAAAATGAAATAGTCGTTTTTTCTACGTATACTCTTGTTTCAGGTGAAATATTCCATTTAAGAAAATAGTATCAGGTTTTTGACTTACATTAATTGTTATCGTTAATACCAAATTGAGTTTTTTTACCCAAAATATACACCCCTTCATCCTTTGCGTAAACTATTGCTACCATACTAAACTTTGGATTCTCTGCTTTTTGAAAATATATTGTATGAGGGAGTTAACCGGTTTCCTTATCATATTAAATGAGAATCATTCCTTTGAAAAAAACTGTTGGCAACAGTTGGCCACCTAAAATTGCATTGCAACGAATTTCATAGTTCGTTTGATCCTCAAAACACTTGTACATTGGCAATCCGCTGCATTTGTAGTATATGTAGACCTTCATATATGTTTTTGTTTTCACTGTTATAATTTTACTTCAAATGGTTGTGTTTTACACCAGCGTTACCCTTTGCTTGTTCTGTAGTGTGCTGTTGTGGGAGGGGGACGAACGTAAACTAACACTTTGTTCTTATTCACTTCCGGACACCATACAAGACTTCAATTCACGTACACTCTAGTTATACAGGCAGTGCGTTACTGAATTTTAAATTCAATCATATTATTGCGCTAGTATAGAAATTTGCGAGAAATGGACACTTTCTCACTTGTTTGCGAGAAGTATGCGAGAATACATACTATTTCACACTTTATTTGAGGGAAATTTGTTTCTCGCAGTCAGCCAGCGAGAACGGTGTTTTCTCGCTCTGCATTTGCGAGAAAACACAGTTCTCGCAATCGATCTACTAACTAATTTCTTGCTGTTTGATTGCGAAAATTCAATTAATCTTGCAGATGCAGAGTGAAAAAACACAGTTCTCGCTGGCTGATTGCGAGAAGACAAAATTCTCGCAAATTAAGTGCGAGACATTCTCGCATACTTCTCGCAAATAAGCCAGAAAGTATCCATTTCTCGCAAATTTCTGTACCAGTGCTGTATATTTTCTTAAAAGATGCATTATTGTACCAAATAAACGTTATAAAGGAATCATGTAAGATTATGAAAATTTCAAGAACACTTTTTCATACCAGTGTGTGAGTGAGCTGTTTCTTGCTTTGTAGATGTCTTTCCGACTGGAACAGATACTGTTGTTTGAAGGCCAGGGAACGCTGTGATACCTGGTGGGCGACTGGCCAACGACTGTGAAGTTGACACTATTCCTGAATGCGATGCCGTAATGTCAGTAGGCCTTACTGTTTGAGACATTAGCGTTTGTTCTGTGTGTATTGACGATTGTGTTTTATCGGTCTTTAAGTCATCTTTTGATGATGGTGAAGATTTCCCAACTGAGGCTGTAGTTAGCTGCTTTGCTGTGCTTGTTGTGCTTCCATCTGAATCAGATATTCCCGATGTTGCCGTTTGTTCTATTGGAAATTTAAACAGTGTGAAGCATTTAATAGTGTAAACTTACATTAAATCTAATGGCATATGCTTTGGTTCTTAAACACAGGCATTCGACAGTGCTTTGCCAAAATTGTTGTGATTTAATCCGAAGCAGCCCTTACTGATGTCATCATATGCCGTAAAGGCATTTGAAATAAAAATATAAGACTTTGATTGTAAATGTAATCTGTTGGTCCGGGAATAGGCTTTGGTTCGTCACCGCGGACATTTGGCAGTGCAAACAGAACCTAATTATCGGATCTCTGTCTCAAGATACAGCGATATCTACCATTCGAAATTTAGTCCTTTTCAGGTGTAAATTGTCGGAAAGGAATGAAAAATGCGACAAAGCAGGTACAAAGCGACGATTAATATCCAAAATTATTAAGAATTCAGTACAACAAGAACATTAAGTAAATGTCAGGCTTGCTTGTTGAAAGCAAATGTATAAAGACAAAGCAATCAATACACCAGTGGCTTTGGTGCAATATGTTTCTTTGTTGTTGAACATCTAGATATCAAGTACACTAGTCATGCCAGTGTGCATAGAAATAGTTTGTGGTATTCTTGACGTCTTTTTCAATGGAACAGATGATGTTGTTTCGGTTGCAGAGACCAATGTGACACTTGGTAAAGACGTCGTAAAAGTTTGAAAAGTCTCGATTGCCTGGGACGAATCTGTGACACCCTTTTCCTTTGTGTAAGGGGATGATAGTGTTTTCTGTGTCTCTAAATCGTCTTTTGATGTTAATGAAGATGTCCCGACGTCGGCTGTAGTTGCCTGCTTCTCTGTATTTGTTGTGATTTGACGAGAAACAGCTGTTTTTGTAAGTTGTCAATGAAGTTTACACATTACAAGCATTTCTTTAAAACTACGTATTGAAAGCTAATTAAATATATTACCATAATTCAAAGTAGACATTAAGACCTGCTTGTGCACCCGCTCTTCTACATCTCTGTTCTGATATTGCCTTGTCCCCCATTATTCAACGATTCCATTCTTGTCAAGTGTCAATTGAAAATAAATGATTTAAATGCCACAAAATATTAACGATACGATAAGCCACATACATCGAAACATTTACATTACTGACATGTAAACAGTTGTTGATAAAGCAATAAACATGTGTATAGCTTCAGTGCTGTATATTGTTCTACATTGTACATTAAAATATCTGGAATAGAACACGTGTCATACCAGTGTGTGGGGTAATAGTTTCAGGTATTCCAGAGGTCTTTCCCACTGGAACAGATGATGTTGCTTCGGTTGCAGAGGCCAATGTGACACTCTGTAAAGTTTTTGGAGATGTCTGAGAAGTCTGTTTGGCAGGGAGTGACTGTGTGGTGTCCGTGAGCCTGGCTGGTTGAGACACAGGAGTTTGTTTGGTGAAGAATGATGATTGGGTTTTCTGCGTCTTCAGGTCTTCTGTTGATGTTGGTGGATATTTCCCAGCAGCAGGTGTAGTTTTTGGCTCCGTTTTGCTTGTTGTGATTTCACCAGAATCAGATGCTCTTTGTGTTGTTGGTGGTACTAACGTTTCTACAGATTAGAAGTATATGATATATTAATTGTGTTGAATACAAATATACATTATATTGAAATAACTCGGGCCGGGCTGTTGAATAGAGTCGTTTTGCCTTGCACTTGCTCCTGATTCCCTGGTGTATTACCTGTCTCCTGATGTTGCGATTGTCGACATTAAGTATTCTAGTCTGGTTAAGTGTCATTGGACAAAATTAATACTGATTGAAATATTATACAATATGCACAATCCGTCGAAATTAAACAACAAATTGAATCATTAAATAAGTCAACATAAATTACGTTTGTCAGGCCCGCCTCATTACAACTGAGAATTGTTTTTGATGACAATGCAATAAATGTTTGTATGGCTTTTATTTCTTGATTAAACAATTAAATATCGAGAGAAGTAAACGTATCATACCAGTGTGCGGAGAAATAGTTTCTGGTATTCTGGATGTGTGTCCAACTGGAATGAATGTTGTTGTTTTGGATGCAGACACCAATGTGACACTTGGTAGAGGATTTGCCAGTGTATGAGACGTCTGTACTGCTTGCGATGAATCTGTGATATCTGTAGGCCTGAGTGGCTGAGATACAGGAGTTCGATCTGTGTACGGTGATGATGGGGATGTAACCGTCGGAAGGTCGTATTTAGATGTTGATGAAGATTTCCCGACGTCGGCTGTAGTTGCCTGCTCAGCTGCATTTGTTGAGGTTTGACCGGAAGAAGGTGTTCTTTGTAGTTGTTCTGAAGGCAAATGAGTTCGAACATTGCAAGAATTTCTTTAAAACTATGTAATTAAAAGCTAATGAAATACTTCACCATAATTCTTAGTAGCCATTTATAGCAGCTTATGCTCCCGATTTCTTTTAAGTCCCTCCACAGCTATCGGAATTGTCGACAATCAGCAATTTTACCTTGTATAGTATCAATTAATAATCAATGGTAAATATTATACAAAATACTCACCATACACACAGACACACACACACATAAACACACACTAAAATTTACAAGCAAACATTAAAGTTACTGAAGTGCACAAACGTTCGTTTGTAAAGCAATAAACACGTGCATGGCTTTAGTGCTGTATATTGTTCTTCATATTACATTAACATATCTTGAATAGAACACATATCATACCCGTTTGTTGGGTAATAGTTTCAGGTATTCCAGAGGTCTTTCCCACTGGAACAGATAATGTTGCTTCGGATGCAGACACCGACGTGACACTCTGTAAAGTTTTTGGAGATGTCTGAGAAGTCTGTTTGGCAGGGAGTGACTGTGTGGTGTCCGTGAGTCTTGCTGGTTGAGACACTGGAGTTTCTTTAGTGAAGAATGATGATTGGGTTTTCTGCGACGCAAAGTCGTCTGTTGATATTGGTGAAGATTTCCCAGCAGCGGGAGTAGTTTTTGGCTCGGGTTTGCTTGTGATGATTTCACCAGAACCGGATGCCACTTGTGTTGTTGGTGGTACTGAAGTTTCTACAGATTGGAAGTATATAATATATTAGTTGTATTGAATACAAA
>LD345572.1:550431-564563 GCA_001465055.1 Ptychodera flava
GTAATTAAAAGCTAATGAAATACGTCACCATAATTCTTAGTAGCCATTTATAGCAGCTTATGCACCTGATTTCTTTTAAGTCCCTCCACAGCTATCGGAATTGTTGACAATCAGCAATTTTACCTTGTATAGTATCAATTAATAATCAATGTTGAATATTATTCTGAAACAGAATCAGATGCTCTTTGTGTTGTTGGTTGTACTGACGTTTCTACAGATTAGAAGGATACAATATATTAACTATGTTGAATAAAAATAAACATAATTTTGGAATAACTCGGGCAGCGTAGTTCAGTCGTTTTGCCTTCCACTTGCTCCTGATTCCCTGGTGTATTACCTGTCTGCAGATGTAAAGATTGTCGTCGACATTAAGTAATTCTTGTCTGGTTAAGTGTTATTTGACAAATACTGATTGAAATATTATTAAATATGCATGATCCGTCTAAATATATATAAAAATTTGAAGTATAGATATGTAAACATAAATTACGTTTGTCAGGCTTTCCTCCTTGTAACTGAGAATTAGTTTTGATGACAATGCAATATATAATTGTATGGCTTTTATTTCTTGATTTAACAATTAAATATCTAGAACAGAAAACCATATCATACCAGTGTGTTCAGAAATACTTTCTGGTATTCTGGATGTCTGTCCAACTGAAATGAATGTTGTTGTTTTGGATGCAGATACCAATCTGACACTTGGTAGAGGACTTGCCAGTGTATGAGACGTCTGCACTGCTTGGGATAAATCTGTGATATCTGTAGGCCTGACTGGTTGAGATACAGGAGTTCGATCTGTGTACGGTGATGATGAGGATGTAACCGTCCGAAGGTCTTCTTTCGATGTTGATGAAGATTTCCCGACATCGGCTGTAGTTGGCTGCTTTGCTGCATTTGTTGAGGTTTGACCGGAAGAAGATGTTCTTTTTAGTTGTTCTGAAAACAAATGAGTTCGAACATTGCAAGAATTTGTTTAAAACTATATAATTGAAAGCTTATGAAATAGGTTACCATCATTCAAAGAAGAAATTTACACCAACTCATGCACCTGACACAAACGTTCGCAGCTATCGGTTTTGTGAAGCAATAAACAAATGTATTGCTCCAGTGCGGTATATTGTTCTTCATTGTACATTAAAATATCTGGAATAGAACACGTGTCATACCAGTTTGTTGGGTAATATTTTCAGATATTACAGAGGTCTTTCCCACTGGAACAGATGATGTTGCTTCGGTTGCAGAGGCCAATGTGACACTCTGTAAAGTTTTTGGAGATGTCTGAGAAGTCTGTTTGGCAGGGAGTGACTTTGTGGTGTCCGTGAGCCTTGCTGGTTGAGACACAGGAGTTTCTTTGGTGAAGAATGATGATTGCGTTTTCAGCATCTCCAGGGTGTCTGTTGATGTTAGTGAAGATTTCGCAGAAGAGAGTGTAGTTTTCTGCTCCGTTTTGCTTGTTGTGATATCACCAGAATGAGATGCTCTTTGTGTTGTTGGTGGTACTGACGTTCCTACAAATTGGAAGGATATAATATATTTATTGTGTTGAATACAAATAAACATAATTGCGGCATAACTTGGGCAGCTGAGCACAGCCGTTGTGCCTTGCACTTGCTCCTGTTTCCCGGTGTATTACCTGTCTTCAGATGTGGCGATTGTCGACATTACAGTGAATTTGTTTGAAGCATTGGCATTACGCGAACTGGACATATTGTCTAAGTTGAGATGTTTCCTACTTTGGAATGTGTAATTATCAGTTGAGCAGTAACTCAAGTCGGTCAAAGAGAAATAAACTCTGCCAAAGTTGAAACATTGTCTTGCAGAAGGTCAGACTTAGACACAACAACTACACCTGAAAGCAAGTGATATGACTTAGACAGATGGTGTTGTTGTTTTGACTGCGTCTGACCTCCTGCTAGACAATGTTTCAACTTTACAGAGTTGATTCCTCTATGATCGACTCATATTACCGCTTAGCTGATAATTACACCCGACAGTGTTGGCAACACCTCGATTTCGACGATATGTCTAGTTTGTCTAATGCCGATGCTTCAAACAATTCACTGTAAGTAATTCTAGTCTGATTAAATGTCATTTGACAAATATTGATTGAAATATTATAAAATATGCATGATCCGTCTAAATATCTATAAAAATTTGAAGCATTAAATATGTGAACATAAATAACGTTTGTTAGGTTTGCCTCCCTGCAACTGAGAATTATTTTTGATGACAATACAATAAATATTTGTATGGCTTTTATTTCTTGATTTAACAACTAAATATCTGGAACAGTAAACGTATCATACCAGTGTGCGGAGAAATAGTTTCTGGTATTCTGGATGTCTGTCCAACCGGAACGGATGTTGTTGTTTTGGATGCAGATACCAATGTGCCGCTTGGTAGAGGACTTGCCAGTGTATGAGACGTCTGCACTGCTTGAGACGAATCTGTGATATCTGTAGGCCTGACTGGTTGAGATACAGGAGTTTGATCTGTGTACGGTGATGATTTTGTTCTGTCTGTCTCCAGATTGTCTCCTGGCGTTAATGAAGATTTTCCATCGGGAGCTGTAGTTGCTGACTTTGCTTCTCTAGTTGAACTTTTATCTGAGTTTGCTGTTCCTGATGTCACTGTTTGTATTGCAGGCACTGAACATTTGAATAATGAATTATTTATATTGTGTCAACTTAACCATATAATCTAATTAGCTCTCGAGCTTTTTTAAATCAGACATTTGGCAGTGCATGTCAATCTAAGTGTTGTTATATCTGTCTCCAAATATAGCAAATTTGCCATTTAGTAATTGGCTTTGTTCAGCATAAATTGACAGGCAGTAATGAAAACTAAACAAATTTCACTTCAAAGTGAACACAAACCACATTCTGTTACGTGCACCTTATTAGCGAACTTGCTAAATACATGGACGAAACGAAACGAAAGGAACGATACATGCCCTATGATTGGCTAGACGCTGCAATGTTCGTTCTTTTCGTGTGCAATCCTTTGTTCTGATTGGCTGAACGAAACGACGAAAGAGTTTTTCGTTCCTTTCGTTCACATTCTTTTTCTTGATTGGGTTAACGAAAGTGACGAAATATTTGCATAACCCATTTTACTGATTGTCTGCATGGAAAGAATGAGCTATTGTCGTTCCTCAAAATGTTAGCGCCTCGCTCTTATAATATATTCACCATGTAATAACTCCCGTCTTCGAAATACAAGGAATAACAGTGAACACAGATTGAACAGAGTTCATTTACTGTGACCTCCATTCAACTCGTGTCATGAAAGTATTTCAATCTGTGGTCAGTTTTATTCCTTGTGTTTCAAAGACGGCGGAATTACATCATGGTGAATATGTAATGAGAGCGAGGCGCCAGCATTTTGGTTAACAACAGCTCGCCCTTCCATGCAGACAAAATGAATATGCAAATCTTTCGTCGTTTTCGTTCAGCCAATCAAGAAAAAGAATGTGAACGAAAGGAACGAAAACTCTTTCGTCGTTTTCGTTCATCCAGTCAGAGCAAAGGATTGCATACGAAAAGAACAAACATTGCAGCGTATAGCCAATCACAGGGCGTGTACCGTTGTGTTCGTTTCGTTTCGTCCATGCATTTAGCAAGTTCGCTATTGAAACAAAAGATTTGTACAAAAGAGATATATCTTTGGCATTGGTGTATTTTAAGATATTTGATTAAACATACAAACGCTAAGATTAGAGCATCCATAATACCTGTGTGTTGGGAAATAGTTTCTGATATAGTTGATGTCCTTCGCATTGGAACAGATGGTATAGTTTGGGAAGCAAAGGTTGATGTGACACTTGGTAAAGGTGTCGCAAATCTGTGAGAAGTATGCATTACTGGCGACGGATCTGTGATATGTATGGACCTGGCTGGTTCGGACAAAGGGGTGTCTTTTGTGAGGGGTGACGAAAGTGATTTCTCTGTTCCGAGCTCATCTTTGGATGTTGATGAAGATTTATCATCGACGGTTGAAGTGGGCTGCTTCGCTTCCTTGGTTGTAGTTTGGCCTGAATCAGTTGCATCTGAATCTGTCGTTGGTTGTCCTGACGGCTCTGCAAGTTCAAACGAGATGAGATTTTAGCTATGTGTATTAAAAATGACATTACACTGGATTGATTAGAGGTATTAAAAGCAGATGTTTTGTCTTTCATACTCGTTAACATAGACGTAACTGATAACATCGACAACGTAGGCTTCAGTAATCACATGCAACAATTATGCAACAAGAAGTGTTCAACATTACTGAGTTATCAAAGTATATTTGAACTAGTTTTCACACGAACATTTTACAGAACATGGCGAAGTTTGAACGTTTTAACTTTTGGTCGTTGCAGTGCTGAAATGTAGTGTTTGCTGTTGGAGGTAGTTGACGCTGTGTCTTAGGTGATGATGGCAGTGACGTTGAAGTTGAATATATCAAAAAATGAAGTCATGACTCAATTTCAGGTGCTTTGAGTAAATTTGTCATGCAACATGATTTAAGATATGAGGTATCAGCATCGGAAACGTACAGCCTCGTTATCTATCAAAGAAATACGAATTGTTTGGCCACCTCAAACACCGCTCTGTCTGTCTGTCTGTCTGTCTGTCTGTCTGTCTGTCTCCAATCTGTCTGTCTGTCTGTCTGTCTGTCTGTCTGTCTGTCTGTCTCTCTCTCTCTCTCTCTCTCTCTCTCTCTCTCTCTCTCTCTCTTATTCCCCCCGACAATTTAAGAACTTGTGTTCGTAGCTTCAGTAGAATTTTAGCCAAGTACTTTCAGTGCTACAGTAAGATGAATTAGGTCGCACTGTTCGAGGGAATACACAATATTTCATGTTTCTAAATCCACCAATGGGATTCCGTAAGCCTTAGGTCAATAGACCTTTCTCTAATAAAAGCTGGACTTTAACCAGTAGTACCTGGACACATGCTAGTTTCACCGGAGTCTTCTTCAAGTAACTTGGCTTCTTTGCCTCGACGCGTTGGGTAATCATCTTCAAAATCTTTCAATTCTGCAATAGCATCGGACCACCTTTGGTTGGTGACATGGCCCCAGAAGTCAGGGAAGCCCTTCGGGTTGCCGTACTGGAAATAGACAGATGCTATCACAGTTCGCTGGGCGACGGTGAGTTCCCGGAATTTTTTCAAGGCATCGTCTCCTGGAAGAAAGGTGATAAGTATAACTGTACCTAGAGTTTGTTCACTAATAATACCTTGAATTTCAGATTTTCTATTACGAAAAATCATTTAATATTTGTTATAAGCAATACAGAAAAGTTTAACTGTTATATCTATCTATAAAATTTGTATAGCGCCAAATATCCAAAGTTAAACAATGCTCAGTGGCACTTACTGTTAAAATCAAAATGCTGTCTGGAAGATCAAAGTTTTTAGGCATCTTTTGAAAATGCAGACATTAGGAGAGGTTTTTATGTCTAAGGGTAAAAAGTTCCAAACGACACGAGCTGCTGCAGAGAAGGAGGGGCGACCATGGGTTGACAGATTCCATCTTGTTGTGTGCAGAAGGCATTTATCAGATGAGCGAAGAACACGTGATGAGGCACAAAGTGTTATTACATTCCTGAGATATTGTGGAGCGTCTTCGTTCAGGGCTTTGTAGGTAATCAGCAAAAGTTTGTATACAAAGTGATGATGTACTGGAAGCCAGTGAAGTCGCATAAGTATAGGAGAAATTAGGTCGGATTTCTTGGTCTTTGTAACAATTCTAGCTGCTGTGTTTTGGGCAAGTTGTATTCCCTGTAACTGTGTATCAGGCAAGAATTCTCTGAACAAGTACTTTCTAGTACAACCAATTTTGCGGAGAAGGAAGTGAGTCGCACTACAGGTGACATCAATTTGTCGAAATGTATGGTATTCATCAGATATTACACCGATAGTCCTCGCAAATGAAGTGGTTTGAATTACTCTAGAACAGATGTTGATGTCAATGAAAGGACCTGGCGAATGGTCAAATTTAGAACGACTTAAAATTACCTCCGTTTTCGAGTTGTTTAGCTTCAGCTTATTTTGTGTCATCCAGCTCATAATATTATTGACACTTTTTTCAACAGAAGATAAGGCAGACAGGGTATTGGATTTCTTGAAAGACAGGTACAGCTGAGTGTCATCAGAGAATTGATAGAACTGGAGTTTATGGCAGTGGATGAGCTGTCTGATTGGTGATATGTAGATTATAATCAAGAGAGGTCCAAGAACAGAGCCCTGAGGTATTCCATATCGCAGCATTTGAGAGAGTGATCTTTGACCATTTAATGTAACTGGCTGAGATCTGCATATCTTTGAGATATGAACGAAGCCACTGAAGAGGAGTAACTTTGAGACCTTTGATAAACGCTGTAAAAGTATGTCGTGATCAATTCTATCAAAAGCAACAGATAGATCCAATAGAACCAGCAAAAAATGAGTCAAGAGCAGTGAGAATGTCGTTATGAACCAGGAGAAGTGATGTTTCAGTACTATGATATTGCCTGTAGGAGGATTGAAGTGGATCGAGTAGATTGTTTTGGTTTAAGAAAACTGTCAGCTGAGCAGCAATGATCTTTTCAATTACCTTCGACAGAAAAGGTAAATTGGAGTTTGGACGGGAGTTTGTGAAAATTTCTGCATCCAGGGTGGGTTTCTCTTAGAGCGGTTTTACGACTGCAGGCTTCAAAGAATGGGGTAAAAGCCAGATTCCAGTGAGACATTAACAATTCATGAGATAATCAGGAGTAGCTTATCAAGACACAGCTTGACAAATGATGTTGGAAATAGATCCAAACTGCATGTTTTCATTGGCGAATCCTTGATGAGCGCACAGATTTTCTCCTCTGAGACTGGTTGAAAATGATCAAAGGATACTGGGGAAATGTCTTCCATATCACCAAAATCATCAGATGAGCTTTAACCATGTAGACTTGAGCGGATGTCCGTGATCTTTTTAGTGAAAAAGTCACTGAAAAGGTTACTTAATTCCAATGCAGATGTGTGGGACGGAAGAACATTGTTATTTGGTGATGATGAAATTGATGATACAATTTTGAAGAGGGACTTCTAATCATGTGTATTCTTTTCGATGAGATATTTACAGTAGTTTACATTGGCATTTCGGATGAGGGCATTGATAGTTTTGCAGGATTCACGGTAAATTTGTCGGTGAATTTCGAGTTACGCCACTGTTTTTCATAGAGCGTCTAGTTTTCTTGGCAACTGCAATTTCAGGTGTATACCACTTATAATTTGGTCTTACAATAACTATACACGTTTTCATTGGTGCATGCTTGTCAAGAAGTTCACAAAATTTTCAATTATAGGTATGAATGGCATCATTCAGATCACATGGTTGACCAGAGAATACTGTAATGTTATCAAGGTCTTTAAACAAATCCTGAGTTAACACAGTTGACGATATGAAAATTCTTTTTTTGAGACGATGTGGTTTTGGGAGAGATAACTTTGCAACAATCGGATTGTGATCAGAGGAGCGGAAGCCATCTACAGAGAGGGATGATACGAGTGAATCACTATTGCATATTACCAAATCTAATGTATTTCCGTGTTTATGGGTAGCTTATCAATAATATGAGTTAAGTTGCAGAGTGAAGACAGAAGATCTGTAAATTAACTGGCATTGGTATCATTGACATTGTCCACATGGATGTTAAAGTCACCAATAAGAATTATATTCGTTGCACAATTGTTGATCCAAACTCACGAAGGAATTGAGTGACTGTCAGCTTGTTTTTAACACTTGGAAGGGGATGATAAACAATGACAATTTTGAGTGCGATGCCATTGTATCGAAAGGTTGCTTCTGAGGCTTCAAATGTACTGATGTCACGTTCAGGTTTCCGAGAAGTTAATTTCAAAGTTGATTTGTGAATAAGCGTTATGGATAACACCAGTGGTTGACTTCTCTTTACGGGACTGGTGTTGGAGAGAATATCCATTCAGTGTACAGTCATTGATAATAGTTTCCTCTCCGGATTCCGTTAGCCATGATTCTGTAACACAGAAAATGTCCATGCCTTTCTCTACGATGTAATCAGCAACTTCCACTGATTTGTTACCCAATGACTGGACATTCCATATGGCTAGTGTTAGAAGATCGATCTTCTAAGGGGCTTGTACAGTAGTTGGTTCCCGCGGTTCACCTGTAGAAGGTTTGCGACGAGTACATTTGCCAGCCTGACGCCCTCTGGTACGTTTTAAGATCTTATATTCCTTGAAGCAATTAAAAACATCGATGGGGAGTTTTCTTACAAGCAGAATGTTTCAGATTTAGTAAACGTGACCTTGTATACTATATTTGCATAACTGGTATATGCGTACAGCATGTATAGTAGAACACAACAGCTATAAAACAGGTATAGAGTGATTTCCTTTGAGATGGCATAAGTCAGATGCATCTGTCAGGGAGCAATCAATGAATATGCAAATTCGAGTGTCATCTTCACAATGGGTCACTAAAATTTGCAGGCACACAACTAGATGCAATAGCAATACAATCACAGGAAACGTAACCATCACTGAAATCTCAGGTTCTCGATGAAATGGTAGGATAAAACTTGCATAAGTTGACGGAGAACAACATCATGTGAGGTTCAGGCCAAAAGTGAAGAATAGGTGGTTGCTGGAAACTGCAAAACTTTTCAATCTTTGGACAGCACGTTCAAATGGGTGGCTGCATCTTATGACATGCGCCCTTACTGTTATATGAGGAATTTTGTCTCATCAAATAATAATGTAACATGTTTCAGGTCTTTTTTATCACCCATTACTTTTTATGGAGGCTTGTTTGGGTCCAAATGTTACTGATACTATCGCTTTATGAAACTCATCGATTTCTTTACTTGATTGTGCCATATTTGTTGGTTTGTTATTTCTTACCAAGTGTGGCCACCTTTGCATCGTACAGCTCAGCTACGTCGTAAATTTCGCTGTCCATGATGCAATTACTTAAGTCTGTTGCCTCCTTCTCT
The DNA here is from genome assembly GCA_001465055.1 of Ptychodera flava. Taxonomy (NCBI): domain Eukaryota; kingdom Metazoa; phylum Hemichordata; class Enteropneusta; family Ptychoderidae; genus Ptychodera; species Ptychodera flava. The sequence goes on from LD345572.1 coordinate 559,421, forward strand.
GTTAGGGAGAGTGGACTTTCCTGGAGCTTCTGAACAGCACTGCTGCCCTGTTATATTTTAGAAACATCAAAGCCAGCTTAATAAAGAGTTCAAGAAATTCAACATATGTTAACTCAACTTAATTTTCCTCAATTGTATGTAAACCAACTGTACGCTCGACCTACGTGACTACTATCGGAGAGCAGTCTCCTGTAGATAGCGTAGTGGCTTCTATTTGCTTCTGCAGTAATTTGAGAACAACGTACTGACTGAGCTCGAAAATTGTTGAACCTTAATTTTAGAGGACGTTCAAGAAAAAACTCCCATGGTCGCTCATCAATTTACACTTTTCATACCTGTAAACCAAAGTATGGCTGAAGCTTGTTGATCAACTCTTCCGAAACCCCAACATTTCGGAAGTAAGAAGTATTTTTCGTTCCTAGGTCGATTCCATTGCCAATGGTTACGCCACTGTGCCCTATTGGGACATCATTATCATCTGTTGGCACGTATCCATCTTTACTGAAACCTTCAAGATCCCGAATGAAGTCTTTGTCCACAGTGCAGTCCCATGACTGACATGTCGGACCTGAAAATACGGCACATTATTAATCCGAAAACTTTCGTCTCCTGAGTTTATTATTTTCATTTTATGTCAGCATTATATAATACAAAAAGTAATAATACCAGAACATCTTCAATTCGTAGAGTAAATAAAGTAGAAAAATCAATAAGTGAAGAAACAATCAATCAGTGCAACAAACATCAAGATCGTGAGAACATAGGAACAGAAGAAAAGTACAAACAAACTGGATAGACCATACCAGTAACGTCAATGAAATATCAGTTTGTACATGGCAGGATACTCAAAAGCCCTGTTCCTAAGACAACCGATAGTCACAGAAGTTGAAAACACACCATGGCGGACTTTAATTAATGTTTCATGGTCCTTGGTGAACATACACTGTATCACGATGTACATATACTAATATAGGCCTGGCGTTTCCGTTCAAACTTAACACTTTCTCTTCTCTGTCGAAGAATTATTTTCAATCTATTTACTATTTGATGACGTCAGTAACAGTATATTTTTAGTGACGTATATTCACATATGTACATCGAGGAAACACAACTACGTCATAAAAGTCAAACCGCACTGAAGTATCACAGCAACCCACCCCAACAATAAACTTGAGTAATCATACTTGAATTAACATGTTATCTCTATGATGGTGAAACGCAATAAACTCTCGTGTATTGTCCCCATTGACCGCTACCTGTATGGCTATGAAATGCGGAGTACCCTCACATGCAAAGCAGATGGTCTTACAAACTACAAAATACTTTCAAACTCACACAATACGTCATCATTCAAACTTAAAAAAAGCATACCATCATGTCTATTGGAAATGTAACTACAGTTAATCTTTTGGTGTTATGTAAAAAAACATAGAAACTATCGCTCTACCTATTGTTCATGTAGCCTATATTTCCTTTATACTACTTTTTGTCTCTTGCCTATTATTTGAACCATTTCCTTACTTCCCATATCGGGCAGTTTTGCAAGCAAATTTCTGATTAAATAATCATTCCGGTTATCAGTAGTGTTTTACACAAAATAAGTGTCCGTATAACTAGTTTTCAACACTGTTTTAGACACAGAAACTGTCGTCTGTAGTAAACGCACACAAAAGCATACAGAAGAGAGTCTGCAGCTGGTTTAGCAATACAATCGAGCAAATTCAAATATTCAAGGAATTAGCATCTTGAGTTAACGTAAATGATCATTCAATGACACGCAAAAGTTACATACAAACAAAAAGACAAATTAGGAAATGCTTGCAGCGCTTTTACTTGAATTAATTGTTTCCGTTTTCGATCGTTGTCCTGATCGATCCGCAAATTTGAACGATTCAACTGATTTTAAATTGTGTCTTTTTAATTTCCAATCGTTTTCACAGTTGCTTTGTTACTGAAAGTAAACGTTTTCTCCTTTTGCCTTTATTCCATTTCAGATGTATCGTCTACAAAATACGCAGAACACGACCAACCATATGCATAAACATTCCAATCACTTCAATGGAAACATCGATTACATTTTCATTTTCATGCACACCCTATTGCACACACGAGTATTCCAATCACTTCTATTGAAATATCGATTACATTTTCATCTTCATGGACGCCCTATTGCACGCACGAGCTTGACCACAGTGTCAATACAATATACCCGTGTTTGGCTTTCGTTTCGCGTATAGCGTTTCTTGATTTAAAATTGAAATATCTGGAATATTATGAATATCATACCAGTGTGCGGAGTAGTTTCAGGTATTTCAGACGTCTTTCCAACTGGAACAGATGATGAACTTTGGGAAGCAGAAACTGATGTGACACTCGGTAAAGGTGTTGCCAATGTCTGAGAAGTCTGAATTGCTTGGGACGAATCTGCGGTACCTGTGATCTTTTCGGGTTGCGTTACTGGTGTTTCTTTTGTGTAGAGTAATGATTGTGTTTCCTCTGTCTCAAAATCGTCTTTTGACGTAGATGAAGATTTCTTATTGCCGGCTGTAGTAGGCTTCATCAGTTTACTTGTTGTGATCTCACTTGAATCAGCTATTCCTGATGTCGTTATTTGTCCTGGGGGCAATGGAGGTTGACGTTACAAGATTAACATCGTAACTACGTAATTGAAAGCTGATGAAATAGGTTTACATTGTTGTGTTTATGCGTTTGGACCTACCAATACACCATCTCTCTCTTCAGTCACCGTAATTTCACCATTGAGCAACGTTATTCTGGTCAGTTGTCACGTGAAAAGCATTGATTCAATTGTTACAATTTACGCATGATAAGATAAATAAAGGGTGAAAACCCTGAAATTAATTGACAGGCACTAATGAAAACTAAACAAATTTCAGTTCAAAATGAACACAAACCACGTTCTGTTAAGTACACCTTACTGAAACAAAAGATTTATAGAAAGCAGATATATCTTTGGCTTTGCTGTTTATTCTGATATTTGATTGAACATACAATTGCCAAGATTACAGCATCAATAATACCTGTGTGCTGGGAAATAGTTTCTGATCTAGTTGATGTCCTTCGCATTGGAACAGATGGTGTAGTTTGGGAGGCAGAGGCTGATGTGACACTTGGTAAAGGTGTCGCAAATCTGTGAGAAGTATGCATTACTGGCGACGGATATGTGATATGTATGGACCTGGCTGGTTCAGACAAAGGAGAGTCTTTTGTGAGGGATGACGAAAGTGATTTCTCTGTTCCGAGCTCATCTTTGGATGTTGATGAAGATTTTCCTTCCATGGTTGAAGTGGGCTGCTTTTCTTCCCCGGTTGTAGTTTGGCTTGACTCAGATGTTCCGTGTGTCGTTGGTTGTCTTGACGGCTCTGCAATTTTGAACGAGATAAAATTTTAGCTATGTGTATTGTATCGTTTACAAAGGCGCACATATGTTAACATAGGCCTGTCACTTCCTTTCAAACTTAACATTTTCTCTTTTCCCATAAAGAATTATTGTCAATCTATTTACTATTTGATGACGTCAGTAACACGGCATATTCCCAGTGACGAATATCCAATTATGTACAGCGAGGACACACAACTACGTCATGCACTGAGTATCACGGCAACTGATCATAAGTTCAAATGGAAACGACCTAAGACAATAAAATTGAGTCAATTAACATATTATTTTGATGATGGTGAAACACAATAAACTATTGTATATTGACTCATTCACCGCTATCTGTATGGCTATGAAATGGTGAGTACCCTCGCATGCAAAGCAGGTCAGGCTTTAGTAAATGGAGTGTGACATTAAGTAGCAACACTTTCCGCGCTTTCACAGTTGCGCTGATCGAATAGCCTAGTCTTACGGCCGGATATTTTCTGCATTCTGCATTCTAAATGTCAATTCTAAATTATGATTCAGTGCATACAAGTCGAATTGTGTCATTGAATAAATTATGGAACTACATGCGCTTGATTACTTATACATTCATCGGAATGCAATGTCAGGGAATTCAGATACGCGATGCCCGTGCATACTTACTTACAAACTCACACAGTACGTCATCATTCGAACTTAAGAAAAAAAGCATACCATCAGGCCTATTTGAAAATGTAACTACAGTTGATCTTTTGGTGTTAGGCCAAAGTAATTAAATTCTTTGTTTTTCGTCCCCACCCGCTTAGGTTTTTAAATTTTTCATGAAAAACACACACAGTGTATTTGAATAGGAAATTTTAGGACATAACCGCTTAGCTTTTCTGAACTAAAATTTTGTGACATTTTTTAATTTGCTGCAATCAAATTACGTTGTGTTAATTTTCTTGTGTGTGTTTATCAGCCGCTTAGACGCGTACATTTTCCCATTTAAAGTGGACGCAAAACAAAGAATTTAATTACCTTAGCCTTATGTAAAAAACAGAAACTATCGCTCTACCTATTGTTCATGTAGCCCATATTTCCTTTATACTACTTTTTGTCTCTTGCCTATTATTTGAACCATTTCCTTGCTTTCGATATCGAGCAGTTTTGCAAGCAAGTTTCTGATTAATTAATCATTCCGGTTATCAGTACTGTTTTACGCAAAATAAGTGTCCGGATAACAAGTTAAAAACACAGTTTAGACACAGAAAGTGTCTACTGTTGGTAAACGCATACAAAAGAAGATTCCGCAGCTTGTTTAGCATCTTGAGTTACCTGGAAGATGTTTAAAGGATACACGAAAGTGCAAATAAATACACAAAATTGTCATAAGTAGAAATAGCAGCGCCTTGCCGCCGATATATTGAAATAGATCTGAGCTAAATGGAATCTAGGAAAGCTGAGACTCAATAAGTAGTCACTTCTCCCTGTTAACGTCCTCACATTGGTACTAAACCTTCATTTAAAATATTACACCACTTTCTCGATTGCTTTCAGCCGATACCAGCCGTGGTAGATTTATCTCTCGGTCTTTAGCTTTGATGTTCCGATACGACTGGGGCTGACGAACGTAAGACATTAGAAAACGCATACAAAGGGATAGAGCTGAAGAGTTTAATCTAACACATGGATTCCCGGCGAACCATCATTGGATACATAATTTGTTATCACATGAACCGCCCTGGATCGTCATCAATTTGACTTAGAGCAGGAAGG
>LD345572.1:564619-588442 GCA_001465055.1 Ptychodera flava
AAATTTCCAATAACCGAAATTCCAATGGTCTGCAAGTAGTGATACGTCGATCGATTTGCTTTAAAAGTAACGTTGCGGCTCTTGCCTACCGCTCAGTACCTGGCAATAAACCTGAAAGCTACACCTCAACTGAATAAACAAGAGCCTTGTGATCTTCAGAAAAGCGACATAGAAGGCTCAAAATACAAACTCTGTCGACGACCGACGATAAATTTCCTTCGTCATAACAAGTTCCGTAAATATAAATTCTCGATCGGAATCGAACCTGCCGCGTAGGGCAAGCAAAGGCATCAGCTATCACCTGCACTGTAAAAATAGCGGACGCCAGACGCGTCTTTACGCGTTCAAAATGTAGATGTCGGTGTTCAAATTCGAACGGCTAGTGTTCATATCGTTAACACCAGTGTTCATATTATTAACACTGATGTTCAAAACCTGAACACGGAGTGTTAACAACCATCTTCTTCAAGTGTTCAAAAACTCAACATTACAGAAATTTTACAATATTGTAAAACAATTAACAATCTTTAGTGTTTTTTACTTTCCTATGGCTATATTGAATTTATTGCTGCCTCGCTGTCCGGCAAACGTACACGGATTTTGATGTAACGAATTTGCCACTAAGTGAAAAATATCTCCGGTCTAAAATTGCTGAAAGCATGGTTTTTTTGAACAAGAAAGTATACAAAATAATTTTACATGTTGACTACTGGTTGAAATTTTGAAATTTTGAAAAGAAAATCAGATAACCACCATGAACGTTTTAATCTTAACATCGGCGTGCAAGAGGCGTTCTACTCCTAAACACTTGGTGTTCAAGTTTGGTGCCTTTTCTTATCCCGTCATGCATCAAAACGGAAGTTGCGACATTTTTCTTGTAAACGCACGCCGAAGTCGTGATCGTGCGGAAGCAAGACCAGAAAGGGTAAGTTTTCTCCCCAAAATAGTAAAACGTGTTTAATTTTGAAGCATCTGTATTACAATCCTTTGAAATTATTTGTGTAGTACTTTGGAATAGCTAAAATACGTGAAGAAACCTTTTTTCTTTCAGTGGCTGGTATACCATACACTGGCTGTGAATACGGAGCGGTGTTTTGGGCCATGGCGTATCGATCACACTCGGGTCAAGGGTCATCAACAGAGAAATGTGGCGATGACCCTTGACCCGAGCGCGCTCGATTTACCACATTTACCGCTGCGTAATCACAGCTAACACGTCTTTTAGTAATCACAATCGCATGTAAAACATTAGTTAAACATCGCAGAGTGTACACTCTATTGTTTCAGCATATGAAAGTTGGCTTTTTTTTCACTTTTCATCAGTTGATGACAAGATGAAGGCAAGACTTTGTAACAGTATCGAAAAGAGGCACTGTATACCAAAGTCACCCCTTTTCCTTAACCTAATAAGGCCACCTTGTCTTTCACTTAAATTCTCATGTGGCCATATTACCTATAATTGCATTATTTTCAGAATGTGAAAAGTTGGATTTACCTGGTAATCGAAGATTTATTACAGAAGCTGATGGTATAGAAAGTGAAGAAGATGAGTGTACATGTAGCTGTCTGGAAACAAGCTTGAGAACCTCATTCATCTCTAATGTAGAGTAAATTTCGCGGGTCAGTAACTGAATTTGGATAAGTTTCTGTAATTCTGTTCTGAATTTATCTAAGCTTTGATAGAACGCTATTATCAACTAAATGTTACTGGTGAATAAGCTTTCAAATACGTGTAGTCTACCTTATCAGATGCAAGAATGGAATGAAGAATTAAAGCAGAAAGCGACAGAAAATTCAGAGTGAAAAATGTACATTCTGAATTTCTGAATTTTCTTAAATTTTCACTCTAAATTTTCTGTCGCTTTCTGCTTCAATTCTTCATTCAACCCTCGCATCTGATGAAGGAGACTTCACGTCTTTAAAGGCTTATTCTCCAGTAACATTTAGTTGATCATAGCCTGCTACCAAATCTTAAATTATTTTGTATTGTAGATCAACACGTCTTTTGATCTCGATTTGTTACTGTTTTTTAGCTTTGCTGTTAGCGACGCAGAGCTTATCTAAAAGATGAATGTGTGGTATCGTCCTCAAATTTTTACATTCCAAACTTTTTCTTCAAATCAGCCAGTACGATTTCTTTAATATTTATATTTATTTAAAGATAATACAAACAAACAAACCTTTTCGTTCGTGAAGGACTTTGTTGGACAAAGAAATAGGTTTTACACTGCCAAGGACCCACTTTACCCACTTTCTGCATGTTTTGCCTTACTGTGACACTTTGTGACAACTTGACAGTCATGTTAATTTGTGTGGACAAATATTTACCATGTGCATCAGAGAAGCCTTGAATAACTTTTTTCCTAGTTTACAATTGTCTATACAAGAAGAAATGTCTTAAACCATCTTACAAAAACGGAGTAAACATTTCATGCGAATACATGTTTTGAACACAATAAGTAAGCCGAATTTTGAGCTTTTTCAAAACAGATATTTTTGTACGTTTTCACAAGTATGAACATATATCGTAATCCACAATATTTAAGTAAAATCTCCTTTGTCATTAATTTTTTCATATTTTTTGAAAACGATCGACAGTGTTTATAAGGATTTGCTTTTGTTTATATTTAGATAGGAAGGTGTTAACACCGTTGGCGTTTGCCTCTGAAAACGTTACAAAGTGGCCCTGTTTATTTTTCCATTTTACACTAAATAATTGTTTTTTACTCAAGGAATTTTTGTGTATTTTTAGAATAAAATAATTTTACTGAATATCAGTGGTCTGTTTTGTTATTTCAGGCATAAACACCGCCTGAACGCCCAAAATTAAAGGTGTTCAACAAGTGCACATCATGTGTTCTAGCCTTTAACACACTTATCGTTGAACTGCGTCCATGCGTTCAAAAAGTGTTACAGCCCTTTGAACGCGTAAATGCGTTCAATTTTTTGAACACATTTCATGTGCAACGTGTGTTCAGATATGGAACACCATGGTGTTCAATATAATGTCTGATGAACACGTAGTGTTCAAAATCTGCACACGTGTGTTCAAAAATTGAACGTTGGTTGAACACCTAGTGTTAAATTTCTGAACGTCTAGACGCGTTCAAAAAGTGTTACAAAAAGGCGTTTAATTGATGTTCTATCCTTGAACACTTCACTTTACAGTGTGATCTCTGCAGTGTTGTGGATATACTGTCGAAAGTCTTAAACAAAACAGAATTTTCGTTAAGTGACGACATTTTGAAGGTATCTACGTGTGGGGCATGTGTTACTGCAAACATCAAAGTCCGAGATGTAAACATTGATGACTTGGATCGGGATGACGAGTTGACACCGGCAGCCATCGGTGATGGCAGTGTAGTGTCCACACGTATGCAATGAGGTAACTGGGTGCCATCGAACGGAACTTGTCAGGCTCGTCGGCCCAATGTCATAAGCTTGTGATCTTTTAGAAAGCCACGACATCTCATAAATAAGCACTACTTTTTCGATCTTGTCGTTGCATTTTCTTCATAAATACATATTGAAAATATTCTAAATATCTCTGTGACCGTCCGCCGCTAGAGTGATCAAATCTCCCTGCCCACCGATTGCCGACTTACTTTTCGTAGGGACAATACGAAATATGATTGACCAGTTCATGTGACCAAATCTGTATGTCTGATTGGTAAGGGGAGGGGTTCGGTATATCAAAATTTCAACTTGATCGAAGTTATCTCAAAAATATATAGTCCCGTACTAAATAACAGTCTGATCTCTTTCCTTGATAATAACAATCTGTTAGTGGATGAACAGAATGGTTTCCGCAAGGACAGATCTTGAGAAGATCGTGTTTTTTCTTTGACTTTAATTATCAGAAATAGACTGAATAATAATCTCCCGACTTTTGTAACTTTCATAGACATACAAAAGGCATTCGATTTTGTTGACAGAAAGTTACTTCTTTACAAACTCTTAATCAACAATATTGATGGGAAGATGTACAACTCGATTTCTGCAATGTACTCAAATACTTTAGCAAGAGTGAAAGTGAACAATTCTTACTCTGGCTGGTTTAATAGAGAAACCGGAGTTAGAAAAGGTGACAACTTATCGCCAACATTATTTGCATTGTTTATTAATGATATGGCCAAGGGTTTAAAAGATCTTAAAAAAGGCACACAGATAGGTGACGATAATGTGTCAATCCTACTATACGCCAATGACATTGCAATCATTTCAGATAATGAAGAAAATATGCAACACATGTTAGATTTCATTACTGAGTGGTGTAAAAAGTGGAGACTTTTGATAAACATCAAGAAAACTCATGTTGTGCACTTTCGGAAAAGGTTAGCCGAGAGAAGTGTTTTCAAATTTCATCTTTGCTTTCCGGAGCACAGATAGATTATGTTGTGGGTTCGAATCCGATTGAAAACTATCCGTATATTATATTGACAATTGTAAATATCTTGGTGTTATCTTTAATGAGTTTCTTGATTTCAAAGCAATGTCAGAGTCGTTATCAGAATCTGCAAATAGAGCTCTTGGTTACATCTGTTCGAAATTTAAAGTCATAAAAACATGGGATTCCAAACATTTACAAAACTCTTTGATAGTTGCGTGGTTCCGATAATGGATTACTGCTCAAGTGTTTGGGGCTTTAACATTGACAAACATTGTAACAAAGTACAAATCAGAGCACTGCGATTTTTTCTCGGTGTACATAGATTTGCACCAACTGCAGCTGTGATTGGAGACACTGGCTGGGTTTCTTCGAAAACTAGGCATTATGTAAATATGGCTAGACTTTGGAATAGATTCGTAAAAATGGATGACAATAGATTATGTAAGCGTGTTTTCATGTGGGACAACTCGTTATGTGTAAATAATTGGAGTTTCGAAATGAATGAAATTTTTGATTCTGTAGACATTGATGTTCTAGACAATGGAGGTCTTTGTGATATTCGCAATTTAAAAGAGAAACTTGTTGTTGATGCAGCAGACTCGTGGTCAAACAATATAAGTAATATACCAAAATTACGTACTTACAGACAATTCAAATCACTTTACAAAAGGGAGTCATATTTGTCATGTAACTTGGATCGTAGCACACGTTCTTTCTTGGCTCAATTTAGATTTGGAATCTTACCATTGCGGGTAGAAACAGGAAGATTCAGAGGGGAAGCTTTACAGGACAGAAAGTGTATGTTTTGTGAAAAAAATGCTGTCGAAGATGAAATTCATTTTCTCATACATTGTTCTTTATACAATGAATATCGTGAAAGTTTATTTGTTATTGCCGGAAATAATATTGATGGCTTTCAAGATCTTACTGATACACAGAAACTGGAACACGTAATTAAAAACAGTCGAAGCACGGCGAAATTTATCGCCAGGGCTTATGGGTAAAGACAATCCATATTATACGAAAAACGATAAGAATTAACCTTTGTCATTGACCTTTTCTCCACTATAATAATATACGACAAGAAGTCTTTGTAATGTTTTCTTTTCTCATGTATTTGGGCACAGTCCCTCATATGAAAATGTACCACTTTCTAAAATTGACTAATAAGCCCGTTGAGGCTTGGCGTAATGTCACTAGTCACTATAATAAATATCTATCTATCTATCTATCTATCATCAAATTGAATGGAAATAAACCCTGGAAATAAAATACAGATCGCGACAATATTCTTGCGATCTGCAATAATAATATCGATCAACCCACGTCAAATGAAAAGAGAAAACGCTGTTCATGTGATATATATAATTCCATGGAATTTTTCGTTGTTTAACGTCATCGTATACTCGTGTTATTCGCAAAGCCGCACAGCATTGCGCCTTCAGTTCGAGGTTGTGCAACTCCGCACAAAACAATAGTATACGGCGATGTCAAACAAAGTAAATTTCTATCGAATTCATAAACTAGACTGACGTTTTGTACTTTTGTTTTACAAGTTTTACATCGTAGCTATGTAATTGAAAGTTAATGCAATAGGTTTGCACTATTCTACGTGGGCGTTTAGACCTGCCTATGCATCTAATTTCGGTTATATTCTCTTCAGATATTTCAATTTTTGACATTGAAGTAATTTTACCGCTACAACTTATTTACGATACGACCATCCATAAATAAAAAAATATGAAACTACATAAATGGAAACACTGATTACATTTACCAGGCATGCCTTCTTGCAACTACAGTTTTTTTACAGTACTATCAGCCCAGGGTATTGCTGTGTTTAAGGATATTTTTCTTGATTTCAACATTCGCATATCAACATTCGCATATATCGAACAGAAAATGTATCATACCTGTGTGCAGGGAACTATTTTCAGGTATTTCGGATGTCTTTTCCACTGGAACAGATAAGCTCGTTTGGGATGCAGAGACAGACGTATAACCTAATGAATGGGTTGCCGATGTTTGAGAAGTCTGTTCTACCGGGAAAGACTCAGTGGTGTCCGTGGGTCTGTTGGATGATGATTGTGCTTTATCTGTCTCTAAATCATCTTTGGACGTTGATGAAGACATTTCGATGGAAACTGTAGTTCGCTGCTTTGCTGGACTCGACAGACTTTGCCCTGAATCAGCTGTTGCTAGTGTCGTTGGTTTTCCCGAAAGCTCTGCAAATGTCAACGATGACAGACATTCAATGTGTCGAATTTAATTTACACATGTTTTGTTGTGCCTAGGTTTTTGACGTTTTGCATTTCTTTTGACCTTCTTTTCCACTACATCTGACTTTTCTATGGTGATTTCCTTTGTTATTCAACAATTCAGTCCATAGCAAATGCAAATTGGCGCAAAGAATACTTGCAATGAGACAAAAAACACGGCACAAGGTGACGAGTTTTCTTTAAAGCATTGAAAGTTTCATTGAAATGTTAATATATGAATCTACGTGATTATTTATTTGTCTTTCTTGAATATGGAATCCTTTGAATTGCCATAAATGAATAAAAGCAAATGTTTGGTCTTTCATGTGCATTTTGTTTCCGACGTATTTTGCTTCAGATATTTTACCTGCTGTCGACATTATTGCTTTTGCAGTCTTGTCTTGATCGCCGGGAGAAACCGGGGTTGACTCTGTTGTTGTACCTTGACCCGGTTTAACATCTGTTGTTGTACCTTCATCCGGTTTAATATCACTTACTGGATGCGTAAAACGCTTTGAAGAAGTTGATGGACTTGCATCACTGTTGAATGTCATTTCAGCAGTTTTTGTCGAACTCTCAATACCACCTGAAGGGGATTTATATTCCAGGGTATGTGCTGTGCCTGTTTTTATGAATCGTAAAGTGAAAAAATGAATTCCTTTAGAAATAAACCAAATTTGAATCATATTCCTATTTGTTGATTGATTGGATAGTTTAATGATATCATCAATGCAAGATTTGCCTATGGTGTGTCTATTGAAAAGGGTATCAACGAAGTGGATAATCGTTTTATAGAAACACTAACCTACTAACGAAGTCATGCAACGTTTCTTAAACAGTACAGTGAGAAGCCGCCTATTGAGTCCTCTGACCATTCTTCATTTTCAATAACACAAAAACTTAATCAGATAGAGAGTATAGGTATATCACAGGAGGGAACTACATATCCTTTGAAAAGAATACCATTTCAATGCAGACGATGACATTCATCAAGTTAGACCTTTACTATTAATGAATAAAGTCACATATGCCACAAGGATAAGTTTAGTCGGCATAGAAATAAATAATATATGAATATATCTAAATAGATAATAAATTAATAGTAGCGCCAGCGGCTTACTGACTACGCATTTGCAGATTCATAATATACTATGCGAGTAACCGGAAGTGTAGCCAACTTTCGTGGGCGCCGCCATGTTTTTTTTATTGCTCGTAAATAAACAAATACGAAACGTGCTCGCTATTATTTTATAACATTCCATTAATAAAATATATCTTTTTTATTAGCGAGTAATTATTATTATGCACCCTGTCGCTGATACAAAATATCGTTTCTATCACGCCTAAAATAGAAGAAGAGAGAAAACTCGTGCATATGAACGAGAACATTCGCAAAGAATGCTGGGATATAATCTTAGAAAAGCGCCCTTTGTGTCAACAACTTGGTGCAAAATTTGCCCGTTGTTAGACTTAACGCTGGTTTTCAGCTTACAATATCGGAAGTTGGGCGGTACAGTTACTATTGCAACGTTAATGATGGCACAATACGTCCCTTATTTTTAATCTTTTGTGAAATTCTTTAATCTCAACGCCTGGTGCGACACCAAGGGCTGAGCCCTATATAATATTAGACTGACATAAAGAACACAAACACAGGTTACAAAATGCCCGTATGTTGAAACAAACCTTTATTTGGAATATTCGCTTACATATCAAACAAGAATAAAACTTTAACTGGGGCCTCCATAACGATGGAGGACTCGTAACACACCTCCATTGACGTGATGTATGTTTGCAGACAAGAGGTCCCGTTACTATAAAGCACGATGAGCACAAATAAAGACAGCATTATTATAATAAGAGGAGAGCATGATTCACAAATAAAAGATAATATAAATTTGGTAACCATCAAAACTTAATTACTTTTCCACTCGTTGTGAACATAGGTAATCTGTTCCATTTGCAATGCATTTTATCTGTATTTGCCAATGCTTTATCTGAATCGGCTGTTCGTCATGTCGTTGTTTCTATCGAAGACAATGAACATTTGAACGATTAATGATTTAAATCGTGTCACTATACATAAAATATATGTGATTTAATTAACTTTGTGCATATATACCTAATCGGTGTTATATCTGTCTCAAGGCATAGTAAATTTACCAATAAGCAGAGTAACAATTGAAAGGAAGTCATGGAGAAGCAACAAAAACAGACACAAGATAAGGAAGAGCACTTAAGAATAGACGAATTCACTTCAAAATGAACGCAAACGACATTTTGTCATACCGTATTGAAATCAAACATTTGTAGAAAACAGATACTATATTTTATGCATTGGCTTTCGAGCAGTTTTAGGCACTTTATTAGATACAAATGTCCACAATAGGGCAAATATCATACCTGTGTGCAGGAAAATAGTTTCTGATATACTTGATGTCTTTCCTATTGGAACAGATGGTATCGTTTCGGATGCAGGGACCGATGTGAAATGTGGTAAAGGTGTGGCCAACTTCAGAGACGTAGGCAATGCTGGAGACGAATGTGTGATAACTGTGTAAATTGACCGATTGGCATAAAGAAACCTACAAAACAGGCAGATATCAATCAAGTATAGGCCAAAATGTACAAATCTACTTCAATATCAATGCCAATCATTCTAAAAGGCACACCATATTGAACCTTAGCGTGTGTACGGAAACGATAATGTTTTTGGTTTTTGTGTACTCAATATGCTTCTATTAAAATTCCATTGCATAGCTATTTGTCAGCAACAGCCTATTTGAATTAAGAGTTCGATGACAATGCAATAAACCCTTGTTTGGGTTTCTTGCATTGTGTTTCTTGACTTAAGATTGGAATATAAGAAAAATTATTGCACATAACATACCAGTGTGCAGAGAGGAAGGTTCTGGTATTCCCGACGTTTCCCCTTCTGGAACAGGTGATGATCTTTGGAAAGAAGAGACAGACGTCACACTTGGCAAAGGTGTCGCCGTTTTCTGAGAAGTCTGAATTGCCCTGGGCGGATCTGTGATGCCTGTGGTCTTTGCAGACTGAGACACCGGCGTTTCCTCTGTGTAGGGTAATGAGTGTGTTTTCTGTGTCTCTAAATCTGCTTTTGGGGTGAATGAAAATTTCCCTTCAGCAGATGTAGTCGGATGTTCTGCTGCTCTTGTTGTGCTTCGACCTAAACCAATTGTTGGTGATATCGACTGTTTTCCTGATTGACCTGCATATACGAATATAAATATTTTTTAATACTGTTGATCTAAATTTAAATCTTTGTAGATGTGCTTTATCACCGACGAAAACATTTTGTCCATGTACTTTTATTCCATTTTCACTATATCTTTCTGACGATACAGAAATTGTCATCAATCGGTGATTCTTTTTCTCACGTGTACATTGACAAGTAGATATTTAAAAGCAGCAAAATATGACATTGCACAACATGCAAAGTAAACAACAATGCCATGTAAACAATTTGATGACAAAATAATAAAGTCTTGTTTAGGATTTGTGCATTGCGTTTCTTGACTTAAGATTAAAGTATCTTGAATATTACACACAAAACATACCAGTGTGCGGAGATGTCGTTTCATGTATTGCGGACGTTTTTCCTACTGAAACTGGTAATGATATTTGGGAAGTAGCAACAGACAGCACACTTGACAAAGGTGTAGCCGATGTCTGAGAAGTCTGAATTGCTTTGGACGAATCTGTAATGTCTGTGGCCTTTGCGGGTTGAGACACAGGCGTTTCTTTTGTGTAGGATAATGATTGTGTTTTCCCCGTCTCTAAATTGGCTTTTGGCGTTGGAGAAGATTTCCCGACAAGGGATGTGGTTGGATGTTCCGCTTCACTTGTTGTGCTTCGATCTAAATATATCGTTGCTTGTGTCGTCTCTTTTCCTGCAAATGTGAAAATGAATATTTTTATTGTGTTGATCTAAATTTTAATCTCTGTAGAGTTGATTTATTACCGACAAAGATGTTTTCTACTTACATTTTTATTCCATTTTCGAATCGGATATTTTGTTGTTTTTGAATATCAACAATAAATTCTTGCAATCAGAGTTGAATAACAATAGAATTTAGCATTGTAAGGGTATTTTGCGCCGCGTTTCTTGAATAAAATTAAAATATCTGGAATATTAGACTACAAATAACATACCAGTTTGAGGAGAAGGTGTTTCTGGTATTCCCGACGTTTTCCACACTGGAACAGGTAATGATCTTTGGGAAGAAGAGCTAGATGTCACACTTGGTAAATAGGTTACCGATGTCGGAGAAGTGTGAATTACTTTGGACGAATCTGTGATGGCTGTGGCCTTTGCGGGTTGAGATACAGGCGTTTCCTTTGTGTAGGATGATAGTTCTGTTTTATCCGTCTCTAAATCGGCTTTCGGCGTGGATGAAGATTTCCCGACAGAGGATGTAATCGGATGTTCCGCTGCGCTTGTTGTGCTTCGATCTAAGTAAATACTTGCTAGTGTCGACTCTTTTCCTGATTCATCTGTAAATATGAAGATGAATATTTTTGATTTTTCTCCTGACAATTTATTTCTATTTTTAATATTTTGTAGCAGTCGGTTTTGAATATCGACTAGATACTGTTACAATCAAGAGGTTGATGACAATAGAATATAGCTTTCGTAGAGATTCGTGCTTTGTATTTCTTGACTTAAGACTCAAATATTTGGAATAATACAAATAACATACCAGTGTGCGGAGGAGTAGTTTCTGGTATTTCCGACGTTTTTCCCTCTGGAACAGGTGATGATCTCTCAGAAGTAGAGCCAGACGTCACACTTGGCGAATGGGTCACTGACATCTGAGAGGGTTTAATTGCTTGGGACGAATCTGTGATGTCTGTTGCCTTTGAGGGTTGAGACACTGTCGTTTCCATTGTGTATGATGATGGTTGTGTTTTATCCGTCGGTAAATCGGCTTTTGGCGTTGATGAAGATTTCCCGACAGAGGATGTAATTGTATGTTCAGCTGCGCTTGTTGTCCCTCGATCTAAGTCAATTGTTGCTGATGTCGACTCTTTTCCTGATCGATCTGCAAATATAAAGATGGATATTTTTTATTGTGTTGATCTAAATATTAATACCTGTAGATATTCTTTATATTCGACATAAGTTTTCGCCGTATATTTTTATTTCGTTTTCAATATTTTGTTGCCTTTGAATATCAAATATATGATCTTACAGTAACACGTTTCATTCAAGACAATTTACCTTGTTAGGGTTTCGTGCACTGTGTTTCTTGACTTAAGACTGAAATATCTGGAATAATACACGTAACATACCTGTGTGCAGAGAAGAAGGTTCTGGTATTCCCGACGTTTTTCCCACTGGAACAGATGATGATATTTGGGAAGAAGAGCCAGACGACAGATTTGGCAAAGGGGTTGTCGATGTCAGAGAGGGTTGAATGTCTTGTGACGTATCGGTGATGTCTGTGGCCTTTGCGGGTTGAGACACAGGCCTTTCCTTTGTGTACGATGATAGTTCTGTTTCATCCGTCTCTAATTCCTCTTTTGGCATGGATGAAGATTTCCCGACAGAGGATGTAGTCGGATGTTCCGATGCGCTTGTTGTGCTTCGATCTAAGTCAATTGTTGCTGGTGTCGACTCTTTTTCTGATCGACCTGCAAATATGAAGATGAATATTTTTTATTGTGTTAATCTAAATATAAATCTGTGAAGGTTTTCTTTATTATCGACAAAGGCGTTTTCTGCATATATTTTTTTCCATGTTCAATATTTTGAAGCAGTCGTTTTGAATATCGACTAGATACTTTAACAATCAAGAGTTTGATGACAATAGAATATAGCCTTTGAGGGCAATAGTGCATTGTGTTTATTGACTTCAGAATGAAATATCTGGAATATTACACATAACATACCAGTGTGCGAAGTAGTTTCTGGTATTCCCGACGTTTTTCCCTCTGGAACAGGCGATGATCTTTGGGAAGTAGAGCCAGACGTCACACTTGGCAAAGGGTTCACCGACGTCTGAGAGGGTTTAATTGCTTGGGACGAATCTGTGATGTCCGTGGCCTTTGAGGGTTGAGACACAGTCGTTTCCTTTGTGTAGGATGATGGCTGTGTTCTATCCGTCTGTAAATCAGCTTTTGGCGTTGATGAAGATTTCCAAACGGGGGATGTAGTCGGATGTTCCGCTGCACTTGTTGTGCTCCGATCTAAGCCAAATGTTGCTGATGTCGTCTCTTTTCCTGATCGATCTGCAAATATTAAGATGGATATTTTTTATTGTGTTGATCTAAATATTAATCTACGTAGATATTCTTTTCATTCGACTTAGAAGTTTTCGCAGTTTATTTATTCTGTTTTCGATATGTTGTTGCTACTTAAGACTGAAATATCTGGAATAATGCACTTTACATACCTGTGTGCAGAGAAGAAGTGTCTGGTATTCCCGACGTTTTCCCCACTGGAACATATGATGATCTTTGGGATGAAGAGCCAGACGACAGATTTGGCAAATGTGTCGTCGATGTCAGAGAGGGTTGAATGTCTTGGGACGTTTCGGTGATGTCTGTGGCCTTTGCGGGTTGAGACGCAGGAATTTCATCTGTGTAGGATGATAGTTCTGTTTTATCCGTCTCTAATTCGTCTTTTGGCGTGAATGAAGATTTCCCGATAGAGGATGTAAATGGATGTTTAGCTGCGCTCGTTGTGCTTCGATGTAAGTCAATAGTTGCTGATGTCGTCTCTTTTCCTGATCGATCTGCAAATATTAAGATGGATATTTTTATTGTGTCGAACTGAATGTAAATATGTTAACATTTTCTTTATTATCGACAAAAATCGTTTTTTTCCTTACATTTTATTCCATTTTCGACATTTTGTTGCTTTTGAATATCAAATATCTTGTATTCAAGAGTTTCATGACAAAGGAATTCACCTTGTTAAGGTTTCGTGCATTGTGGTTCTTTCTTTAACAGTGAAATATCTGGAATAGTACACAGAACATACCAGACTGCGGAGAAGTAGTTTCTGGTATTCCCGTCGTTTTCCCCACTGGAACAGATGATGATGTTTGAGAGGTAGAGTCAGACGACACACTTGCCAAATGGGTGGCCGATGTCAGATAAGGCTGAATTCCTTTGGAAGAATCGGTAATATCTGTGGCCTTTGCGGTTTTTGACACAGTCGTTTCCGTTTTGTAGGATGATAGTTCTGTTTTATCCGTCCGTAAATCGGCTTTTGGCGTAGATGAAGATTTCCCGACAGAGGATGTAATTGTACGTTCCGCTGCGCTTATTGTGCTTCGATCTAAGTCAATTGTTGCTGGTGTCGACTCTCTTCCTGATCGATCTGCAAATATTAAGATGAATATTTTAATTGTGTTGATCTAAATATAATTCGGTGTAGATGTTTTCTTTTATTTTCGACTAAAACGTTTTCTTCTTATATTTTATTCCATTTCAAATATTTGTAGCAATTGTTTTTGTTTATCTACTAGATACTCTTGCTATCAAGATTTTGTTGACAATGGAATATAGCTTTCGTAGGGATTCGTGCATTGTGTTTCTTGACTTTAGACTGAAATATTTGGAATATTACACATAATTATATCATACCAGTGTGCGGAGTGGTTTCTGGTATTCCCGACGTTTTTCCCTCTAGAACAGGCGATGATCTTTGGGAAGTAGAGCCAGACGTCACACTTGGCAAAGGGTTCACCGACGTCTGAGAGGGTTTAATTGCTTGGGACGAATCTGTGATGTCCGTGGCCTTTGAGGGTTGAGACACAGTCGTTTCCTTTGTGTAGGATGATGGCTGTGTTCTATCCGTCTGTAAATCAGCTTTTGGCGTTGATGAAGATTTCCCAACGGGGGATGTAGTCGGATGTTCCGCTGCATTTGTTGTGCTTTGATCTAAGCCAATGGTTGCTGAAGTCGTCTCTTTTCCTGATCGATCTGCAAAATATTAAGATGGATATTTTTCACAGTATTGATCTGAATGTAAATATGTCATTTTCTTTATTATCGACAAAAACGTTTTCTCCTTATATTTTATTCAATTTTCGATATTTTGTTGCTTTTGAATATCAACTATATACTCTTGCAATCAAGAGTTTGATGACAATAGAATTTACCTTGTTAGGGTTTCGTGCATTGTGTTTCTTGCTTAAACAGTGAAATATCTGGAATATTACACAAAACATACCAGAGTGCGGAGAAGTAGTTTCTGGTATTCCCGACGTTTTTCCCTCTGAAACAGGCGATGATCTTTGGGAAGTAGAGCCAGATGTCAAACTTGGCAAAGGGGTCATCGATGTCTGAGAGGGTCCAATTCCTTGGGACGAATCTGTGATGTCTGTTGCCTTTGAGGGTTGAGACACAGTCGTTTCCTTTGTGTAGATTGATGGTTGTGTTTTATAGGTTTTTCCCACTGGAGTAGGTGATGATCTTAGAGAAGTAGAGACAGGCATTACACTTGGCAAAGATGTCGCCAATGTCTGAGAAGTCTGAATTGCTTGGGACGAATCTGTGATGTCTGTAGCCTTTGCGGGTTGAGACACAGTCGTTTTCTTAGTGTAGGGTAATGATTTTGTTTTCTCCGTCTCTAAATCGGTTTTTGGCGTCGATGAAGATTTCCCGACAGCGGATGTAGTCTGATGTTCCGTTGCGCTTGTTGTGCTTCCATCTAAGTCAATTGTTGGTGCTGTCGTCTCTTTTCCTGATCGATCTGCTAATGTGAAGAAAAAAAATTGAATTATGTTGATCTAATTGTAAATCTATGTACATTTGCTTTAGTTATCGACTAAAACGTTTTATGTTAATACTTTTGTTCCTGTCTAGATATTTTGTTCCTTTTGAATACCGACTATATACTCTAGCAATCAAGAATTTCATGACAATAGAATTTAGCCTTGTTAAGGTTTCATACATTGTGATTTTTACTTAAGGTTGAAATATCGACAATATTGCACATAACATACCAGTGAGCGAAGAAGCCGTTTTTGATATTTCCGGCGTTTTTCCCATTCGAACAGGTGATGATCTTTGGAAAGTAGAAACGGGCGTCACACTTAGCAAAGGTGTAGCCGATGTCTGAGAAGTCTGAATTGCCTCGGACGAATCTGTGGTGTCTGTGCCCTTCGCGGGTTGTGACACAGTCGTTTCCTTTGTGTAGGATGATAGTTGTGTTTTCTCAGTCTCTAAATCGGCTTTTGGCGTTGGTGAAGATTTCTCAACAGCGGGTGTGGTCGGATGTTCCGCTGCACTTGTGGTACTTCGATCTAAACCAATTGTTGCTGACATCGTCTCTTTTCCTGCTCGATCTGCAAATGTGGAGATGAATATTTTTATTGTGTTAATCTAAATTTAAATCTGTGTAGATTTGATATTATTATCGACAAGAACGTTTTGACCTTGCACTTTTATTCAATTTTGGGTATATTTTTCTCGCGTTGTTGAAATTGTCAGTATGATTTTTTCTTTCATCTGAAAATTGTATTTAAAGCTACAATATATTGGGAAACGCAATATAAACATTTTTACATAAATATTTACAAGAAACGCCCTCTTGTCATGAAGATTTTGATGACACAAGAGTTTTTCATTTTCAGGGTTTCGTGCATTGTGGTTTTTTTATTGAAGATTGAACTATCTGTAATGTTACACATAGCATACCAGTGAGTGGAGAAGTAGTTTCTGGTATTCCCGAGGTTTTTCCCACTGGAACATTTGATGTTCTTAGGGAAGTAGAGGCAGACGTCACACTAGGTAAAGGTATTGCCGATGTCTGAGGAGTCTGAATTGCCTTGGACGAATCTGTGATGTCTGTGGCCTTTGCCGGTTGAGACACAGTCGTTTCCGTTGTGTAGGGTAATGATTGTGTGTTCTCCGTCTCCAAATCAAGTTTTGGCGTTGATGAAGATTTCCCTACAGCGGTTGTAGTCGTATGTTCCACTGCGATTGTTGTGCTTTGACCTGAGACCATTGCTGCTGGTGTTGACTGCTTTTCTGGTCGACCTACAAATATGAAGACAAATATTTTGAATTTATTTGATCTTAATTTAAATGTGTGTAGTTTTTGCTTTATAATCGACAACTTTTATTTTTTTTACCATTTTCGATTTATATGTCCCGCGACAGGGAAGTTGGTTCAGTGTGTTGTACTAGTAGGGGGAATAAGCTGACACTTTGTTATTATTAAAGGTATACAGTAACCTGTAATTTAAATATGCCCATATATGGTCACAAAGGGGCGTTCTTTGAGAGGTGTGATAATTCGTATCTAATACGGCTAGTTTTCAAGTGGATTCGAACCCACAACATACGGCATCAGTCGCCTAGCGGAGAGGCC
Source organism: Ptychodera flava (assembly GCA_001465055.1). Classification (NCBI taxonomy): domain Eukaryota; kingdom Metazoa; phylum Hemichordata; class Enteropneusta; family Ptychoderidae; genus Ptychodera; species Ptychodera flava. The sequence goes on from LD345572.1 coordinate 581,619, forward strand.
AGAGAGAGAACCGCTCGGCTAAATCTCCACTCCCAAAAAAGAGTGGTTCAATAGCCGGCTAAGTTGTTACATTTTTCTGACTGAGACCGTTCCACACGTTGTAGAGTTCGTGACGCACTCTAAACTAAACTCAAATGTTAAAAAAACTAAGGAAATGATAATTGATTTTAGGAGGCAAGAATGCAACCCTCCTACGTCCATTGTTCACGATCAAGAAGTCGAGATTGTTTCGAAGTATACATACCTTGGTTCAATATTTGACAACAAATTGAAATGGATCATAACACCGATGCTATCTTGAAGAAGGGGCAGCAAAGATTGTACTTTTTAAGGAAACTGCGTTCATTCATGGTTGATAGACAAATTTTATCTCTTTGTTATAAATCTTACATTGAAAGCGTTATTTCATTTTCATTCATTGTTGGTATCAAAATCTGTCTGTTAAAAACGAAACTTCACTTGAAAGAATTGTTTCACTTAGCTCAAAACTAATTGGTATACCCCAGAGAAGTCTTTCCACGTTTCATAATAAGCAAGTACTCGGGAAAGCCCGCTCGATTCTTTTGTCTAGTGATCATATTTTATCAGCAGAGTTCGACACACTTCCCTCTGGTCGGCGGCTTAGATACCCGGCTTGCAGGTCAAACCGGCGCAAGGTGTCATTCATTCCAACCGCTGTGCGGCTTTTAAATGATTCCTAAACTGTTTTTATTATATAGTCCTGCGTCTCCTACCTTTTTGTAAATTATTTTATTATATATATATATATATATATATATATATATATATATATATATATATATATATTTTATTTGTATTTGAGCCACGCTTTTTAATTGCCCGTGTTTGGGATAAATAAAATTCTATTGAATTGAATTCAATTGAATTGAATTGAATTTCAATTTCAATCATACAAATATATATTACTTAAAAGATTCATAATAATACCAAATAAACCTTTAAAGGAGTGAAAGGTTAGCGTTTGCAGATATCAAGAACACTTTTTCGTATCAGTGTGTGACTGAGTTATTTCTTGCTTTGTAGATGTCTCTCCGACAGGAAGGTAAAACAAAAAATGTGTTTCCTTATACTTTTATTCCATTTTTCGATATATATTCGTTAGATGTGGAAATTCTGAGCATTAAGCATTTGTTTTTTTCCTGTGTGAATTGGTAACTCGATATTCAAAAGAAATAAAATACGTAAAACATGCAATGTAAAGACCAATTACATTAAATATTTACCAGGCACGCCGTATTGCAATCAAGAGTTTAATGAGAACACAATACACCCATGTTTGAGATTCATGCATTGTGTTTATTGACGTAACATTAAAATATCTGAAATACTACACATAACATACCAGTATGAGGAGAAGTCGTTTCTGGTATTCCCGACGTTTCTCCCACTGGAGCAGCTGATGATCTTTGGGAAGCAGAGATAGGCGTCACACTTGGCAAAGGTGTCGCCGATGTCGGAGAAATATGAATCGATGTCGATGATGATTCACTAACGATGCTTGTAGTAGGCAGCGTCGCAGCACTTATTATGGTTTGGTCAGGGTCAGCTTTTCCTGGTGTCGTTTGTTGTCCTAAAAAGCATTGAAGTTTGAACATTACTCGATATTTTAGTGAAGTATTTGAAAGCTAATGAAATATATATCTTCATTATTGTAAGTAGATATTTAGACATACTAATTCACCCGATTTATTCTATATCTCTGGTCAGATACTGTAATTATTGCCGCTTGGAAACTTTATTCCTGTCATATGTCAATTGAAAATAAGTGACCTTACTGCTTCAAGTTATTCCATAAATAAGAAACATTCCATAAATTCTAACACTTAGTACATTTATCAGACATGCTTCTTGCCTTGTTGCAACCACATTGCTCAGGCTGCATTCACAAACACGTCCAGAGGGGGATTTCAAAAATGGTTCTCAAATTTTTGCCCCCCTAAGTGTCGGCAAATAAATAAATAAATACATACATACATACATACATACATACATACATACATACATACATACATACATACATATATATACATACAAACATATATATATATATATATATATATATATATATATATATATATATATATATATATATATATATATATAGACTGACGTATAGAACACAAACACAGGTTACAAAATGGCAGTATGTTGAACGGAGTCTTTATTTAGAATATTCGCTTACATATCAAACAAGAAAAAAACTTTAAAGGGTCCTCCGTAGGAAATGGATGACTGAAACAGACCTTCATTTACATGATGCATGTTTGCAGACAAGAGCTCCTGTTACTATAAAGCACGATGAGGACAAATAAAGACAACATGATTATTATAGGAGAACAACATGATTTACAAAGAAAATATACCATTAATTTGATAACCATCAAAACTTCATTACTTGTACACTCGTTTTAAACATAGCTGTTTAAGTTGCAAAGCATTTTATCTGTATTTGCCAATACTTTATCTGAATCGGCTGTTCCTCGTGTCGTTGTCTGTACCGAAGGCACTGAGCGATCCTGCCTGGCATGAAAAACCGACAAAACAGGCATATATCAATGAAGTACAGGCCAAAATATACAAATCTACTTCAATATCAATGCAGATAACTCTTAAAGGTAGACCCTCTTGAACCTTAGCGTGTGTACGGAAACGATATATTAATATGCTTCTCTTAAAATTCAATTACATAGCTATTTGTCAGCCACGCCTTATAGCAATTTAGAGTTTGATGACAATACAATAAACCCTTGTTTGGGCTTCTTGCATTGTGTTTCTTGGCTTAAGATTGAAATAGAAGAAAAATATTACAGAATACATACCAGTGTGCGGAGAAGTCGTTTCTGGTATTCCCAAAGTTTTTCCTACTGAAATAGGTGATGGTCTTTGGGAAGTAGCGACAGACGTCACACTTGCCAAAGGTGTAGCCGATGTTTGAGAAGTCTGAATCGCTTTGGACAAATCTGTGATGTCTGTGGCCTTTGCAGGTTTAGATACAGGCGTTTCCTTTGTGTAGGGTAATGATTTTGTTTTCTCCGTCTCTAAATCAGTTTTTGGCGTTGATGAAGATTTCCCGATAGAGGATGTGCTCGGATGTTCTGCTGCGCTTGTTGTGCTTCGATCTAAACCAATTGTTGCTGATGTCGTCTCTTTTTTAACTGATCGATCTGAAAATGTGAAGATGACTATCTTTCATTGTGTTTATCTTAGTTTAAATTTGTAAAGATTTGCTTTATTTTCCACAAAAACGTTTTGTCCTTATACTTTTATTCCTTTTACACTATATCTTTCTGGCGATGCAGAAATTGTTATCAATCAGTGATTCTTTTTTTCACGTGTACATTGACAAGTAGATGTTTAAAAGCAGCAAAATATGGCTTTGCACAACATGCAAACTAAACATCAATGCCATGTAAACAAGAGTTTCACGACAGTGTAATATATCGTGTTTCGTGTTTGTGCACTGTGTTTCTCGAAAGGTTAAAGTATCTTGAATATTACATTATACATACCAGTGTGCGGAGAAGTCGTTTCTCGTATTGACGACGTTTTTCCCACTGGAACAGGCAATGATCTTTGGGAAGCAGAGACAGACGGCACACTTGGCAAAGGTGTAGCCGAAGTTTGAGAAGTGTGAATTGCTTTGGACGAATCTGTGATGTCTGTGACCTTTCCAGGTTGAGACACAGGCGTTACCTTTCTGTAGGATGACGGTTGTGTTTTATCGGTTTCTAAATCGGCTTTTGGCGTTGATGAAGATTTCCCGACAGAGGATGTAATCGGATGTTCCGCTGCGCTTGTTGTGCTTCGATCTAAACCAGTTGTTGCTGGTGTCGACTCTTTTCCTGATCGCTCTGCAAATATAGAGATGAATGTTTTAAATTGTGGTAATCTAAATTGAGGTAATCTAAATTGAAATCTGTGCACATTTTCTTTATTATCGACAAAAAGGTTTTCTCAATATTTTTATATTCCATTTTCGATATTTTGTTATTTCAATATCACCTATATATTCTTGCAATTAAGAGTTTGAGGACAATAAGATTTATCCTTGTTAGGGTTTTGTGCATTGCGTTTCTTTACTTAATATTACAATATCTGGAATATTACACATAACATACCGGTGTGCGGAATAGTTTCTTGTGTTCCCGACGTTTTTCCGATTGGAAAACGTGATGGTCTCAGGGAAGTAGAGACAGACATCACACTTGGCAAAGGGGTCACCGATGTAGGAGAAGTCTGGATTGCTTGGGACGAATCTGTGATGTCTGTGGCCTTTGCGGGTTTAGATACAGTCGTTTCCTCTGTGTAGGATGATGGTTGTGCGTTCTCAGTCTCTAAATCGGCTTTCGGCGTGGATGAAGATTTCCTGACAGTGGATGTCATAGGATGTTCCGCTGCGATTGTTGTGCTTCGATCTAAACCAATTGTTGCTGGTGTCGACTCTTTTCCTGATCGATCTGCAAATATGAAGATGAATATTTTTTATTGTGTTGATCTAAATGTAAATCTGTGTAGATATTCTTTAATGTCGATAAAACGTTTTCTCCTGTATTTTTTTACTTTTTTTACAAGTGAACTTGTGTTTTGGTTAAATAAATTCTTTTTCTTAACTTATGATTAACATATCTCGAATATTACACAATACATACCAGAGTGCGGAGAAGTCGTTCCCTGTATTGCCGGCGTTTTTGCCACTGAAACTGGTGATGATCTTTGGGAAGTAGAGACAGACGGCAAACTTGCCAAAGGTGTCGCCGATGTCTGAGAAGTCTGAATCGCTTGCGACGAATCTGTGATGTATGTGGCCTTTGCGGGTTGAGATACAGGCGTTTCCTTTGTGTAGGATGATGGTTGTGTTTTCTCCGACTCTAAATCGGTTTTTGGCATGGATGAAGATTTCCGGACAGGGGATGTCATTGGATGTTCCGATGCGCTTGTTGTGCTTCGATCTAAACCAATTGTTGCTGGTGTCGACTCTCTTCCTGATCGATCTGCAAATATGAAGATGAATATTGTTAATTGTGTTGATCGATATTTAAATCTTTGATATGCTTTATTATTGACAAAGACGTTCGTTTTTTCCTTATATTTTTATTGCATTTTCGATATTTTGTTGCTTTTGAATATCAAGAATATGTATATTTCCAATCAAGATTTTGATGACAATAGAATTTAGCTTTGTTAGGGTTTCTTGTATCGTGTTTCTTGACTTAATATTTGAATATCTGAAATATTATGTGTGACATTAGCGCATGAAAATATCAAGACACTCTTTCGTACCAGTGTGTGAGTGAGTTGTTCCTTGCTTTCTAGATGTGTGTTTGCGACTGGAACACAGAACAAAAATGTATTGTCCTTATAATTATATTTCATTTTCGGTATATTTTCTTGCGTTGTGGAAATTCTAAGCCTTGAGCATCTTTTTGCGCTCATGTGTAAATTGACAAGTCGATATTCATAAGCAACAACATACACAAAACATGGAACGTAAACATCAATTACATTACATATTTATGCATGGTGTTTGTTCACGTAATATTAAAATATCTCGAATATTAGCCTACAAATAACATACCAGTGCGAGCAGAAGTAGTTCCTGGCATTTCGGAGGTTTTTCCAACTGGAACAGATGATGACCTTTGGGAAGTAGAGACAGGCGTAACACTTGGCAAAGGTGTTGTCGACGTCTGGGAAGTTTGAATTGCTTGGGACGAATCTGTGATGTCTGTGGCCTTTGCTGGTTGAGATACAGGCGTTTCCTTTGTGTAGGATGATAGTTCTGTTTCATCCGTCTCTAATTCCTCTTTTGGCGTGGATGAAGATTTCCCAACAGAGGATGTAATCGGATGTTCCGCTGCGCTTGTTGTGCTTCGATCTAAACCAATTGTTGCAGGTGTCGACTCTTTTCCTGATTGATCTGCAAATATGAAGATGAATATTTTTGATTGTGTTGATCCAAATAAATCGCTGTAGATTTTCTTTATTATCGTCTAAAATGTTTTCTCCTTATATTTTATTCCATTTTTGATATTTTGTTGCTTTTGAATATTGACTAGATACTCTTTTGATCAAGAGTTTGATGACAATATAATTTAGCGTTGATAGTGTTTCACGAGTTGTGTTTCTTGACTTAAGGTTTAAGTGGCTGCAATATTACACATAACATACTAGTGGGCGGAGAAGTAGTTTCTGGTCCTCCCGACGTTTTTCCAACTGACACTGGTGATGATTTTTGGGAAGTAGAGACAGGTGTCACTCTTGGCAAATGGGTGACCGATGTCAAAGAGGGTTGTATTCCTTGGGACGAATCTGTGATGTCTGTGGCCTTTGCGGGTTGAGATACAGGCGCTTCCTTTGTGTAGGATGATAGTTCTGTTTCATCCGTCTCTAATTCCTCTTTTGGCATGGATGAAGATTTCTCGACAGAGAATGTAGTCGGATGTTCCGCTGCGCTTGTTGTGCTTCGATCTAAAGTAATTGTTGCTGGTGTCGACTCTTTTCTTGGTCGATCTGCAAGTATGAAGATTAATATTTCTGATTGTGTTGATCTTAATGTAAATGGGTAAAGATATTTTTCAATATCGACAAAGACGTTTTCTCCTTATAATTTTCTACCTTTTTTTACAAATTAACTTATGTTTTGTTTTAGTAAATTTTGTTTTTTGACTTAAGATCGAAATATCTGGAATATTACATAAACATACCACTGTGCGGAGATGTCGTTTCTTGTATCCCCGACGTTTTTCCCAATGAAACTGGTGATGATTTTTTGGAAGAAAAAACAGACGACACGCTTGGCAAAG
>LD345572.1:590044-607688 GCA_001465055.1 Ptychodera flava
TCGGCATCTTTTTTCTCTCATGTGTAAATTGACAAGTTGATATTCATAAGCAACAAAATACGCAAAATATGCAACGTAAACATCAATTACATTACATATTTGTGCATAGCGTCTGTTCACGTAATATTAAAATATCTGGAATATTTGCCTACAAATAACATACCAGTGCGAGCAGAAGTAGTTCCTGGCATTTCGGAGGTTTTCCCCACTGGAACAGATGATGACCTTTGGGAAGTAGAGACAGGCGTAACACTTGGCAAAGGTGTTGCCGATGTCTGGGAAGTTTGAATTGCTTGGGACGAATCTGTGATGTCTGTGGCCTTTGCTGATTGAGATACAGGCGTTTCCTTTGTGTATGATGATAGTTCTGTTTCATCCGTCTCTAATTCCTCTTTTGGCGTGGATGAAGATTTCCCGACAGAGGATGTAGTCGGATGTTCCGCTTCGCTTGTTGTGCTTCGATCTAAACCAATTGTTGCAGGTGTCGACTCTTTTCCTGATCGATCTGCAAATATGAATATGAATATTTTTGATTGTGTTGATCCAAATAAATCGCTGTAGATTTTCTTTATTATCGTCTAAAATGTTTTCTCCTTATATTTTTATTCCAATTTAGATATTTTGTTGCTTTTGAATATTGACTAGATACTCTTTCGATCAAGAGTTTGATGACATTATAATTTAGCGTTGATAGTGTTTCACGAGTTGTGTTTCTTGACTTAAGGTTTAAGTGGCTGCAATATTACACATAACATACTAGTGGGCGGAGAAGTAGTTTCTGGTCTTGACTTAAGGTTTAAGTGGCTGCAATATTACACATAACATACTAGTGGGCGGAGAAGTAGTTTCTGGTATTCCCGACGTTTTTCCAACTGACACTGGTGATGATTTTTGGGAAGTAGAGACAGGTGTCACACTTGGCAAATGGGTGACCGATGTCAAAGAGGGTTGTATTCCTTGGGACGAATCTGTGATGTCTGTGGCCTTTGCGGGTTGAGATACAGGCGCTTCCTTTGTGTAGGATGATAGTTCTGTTTTATCCGTCTCTAATTCCTCTTTTGGCATGGATGAAGATTTCCCGACAGAGGATGTAGTCGGATGTTCCGCTTCGCTTGTTGTGCTTCGATCTATAGTAATTGTTGCTGGTGTCGACTCTTTTCTTGGTCGATCTGCAAATATGAAGATTAATATTTCTGATTGTGTTGATCTTAATGTAAATGGGTATAGATATTCTTCAATATCGACAAAGACGTTTTCTCCTTATAATTTTTTATCTTTTTTTAACAAATTAACTTATGTATTTTTTTAGTAAATTTAGTTTTTTGACTAAAGATCGACATATCTGGAATATTACATAAAACATACCAGTGTGCGGAGATGTCGTTTCTTGTATCCCCGACGTTTTTCCCAATGAAACTGGTGATGATTTTTTGGAAGAAAAAACAGACGACACGCTTGGCAAAGGCGTGGCCGAGGCAGGAGAAGTCTTCATTGCCTTTGACAAATCTGTGATATCTGTGGCCTTTGCAGGTTGTGATACAGTCGTTTCCTCTGTATAGGTTAATGATTGTGAAACAGGTGATGGTCTTTGGGAAGTAGAGGCAGGCGTCACACCTGACAAAGGTGTCTCCGATGTCTGGGAAGTCTGAATTGCTTTGGACAAATCTGTGATGCCTGTGGCCTTTGTGAGTTGAGATACAGGCGTTTCCTTTAGGTAGGATGACGCTTGTGTTTTATCCGTCTGTAAATCGGTTTTTGGCGTGGATGAAGATTTCCCGACAGAGGGTGTTATTGGATGATCCGCTGCGCTTGTTGTACTTCGATCTGAGTCAATTGTTGAAGGTGTCGACTCTTTTCCTGATCTATCTGCAAATATGAAGACGAATATTTTTATTGTGTTGACCAAAATGTAACTCTCTGTAGATATGCTTTATTATCGAGTAAAATTTTTTCTCCTTCTAATTTTATTCCATTTTCGATATTTTGTTGCTTTCGAATATCAAAATATATACTATTGTAATCAAGAGTTGATGACAAAAAGATTTAGCCTTGTTAGGGTTTCGTGAATTGTGTTTCTTGTTTTAAGGTTTCAATAGCTGCAATATTACACATAATGTACCGGTGGGCCGAGAAGTAGTTTCTGGTATTCCCGACGTTTTTCCAACTGAAAGTGGTGATGATTTTCGGGAAGTGGAGCCAGACGACACACTTGGCAAATGGGTCGCCGATGTCAGAGAGGGTTGAATTGCTTGGGACGAATCTGTGATGTCTGTGGCCTTTGCGGGTTTAGATACAGTCGTTTCCTCTGTGTAGGATGATGGTTGTGTTTTCTCAGTCTCTAAATCGGCTTTCGGCGTCGATGAAGATTTCCCGACAGAGGATGTCATTGGATGGTCCGCTGCGCTTGTTGTGCTTCGATCTAAATCAATTGTTGCTGGTGTCGACTCTTTTCCTGATCGATCTGCAAATATGAAGATGAATATGTTTTATTGTGTTGATCTAAATTTAAATCTGTGTAGATATTCTTTAATATCGATAAAACGTTTTCTCCTAATATTTTTTTTCTTTTTTTACAAGTGAACTTATGTTTTGGTTAAGTAAATTTTGTTTCTTAACTTATTATTAACATATCTCGAATATTACACAATACATACCAGTGTTCGGAGAAGTCGTTCCTTGTATTGCCGACGTTTTTGCCACTGAAACTGGTGATGATCTTTGGGAAGTAGAGACAGACGGCAAACTTGCCAAAGGTGTCGCCGATGTCTGAGAAGTCCGAATCGCTTGCGACGAATCTGTGATGCCTGTGGCCTTTGCGGGTGTAGATATAGGTGTTTCCTTTGTGTAGGATGATGGTTGTGTTTTATCCGTCTCTAAATCGGCTTTCGGCGTGGATGAAGATTTCCCGACAGAGGATGTAAGTGGATGGTCCGAAGCGCTTGTTGTGCTTCGATCTAAAGCAATTGTTGCTGGTGTCGACTCTCTTCCTGATCGATCTGCAAATATGAAGATGAATATTGTTAATTGTGTTGATCGATATTTAAATCTTTGTAGATATGCTTTATTATTGACAAAGACGTTCGTTTTTTCCTTATATTTTTATTGCATTTTCGATATTTTGTTGCTTTTGAATATCAAGAATATATATATTATCCATCAAGAGTTTGATGACAATAGAATTTAGCGTTGTTAGGGTTTCTTGCATCGTGTTTCTTGACTTAATATTTGAATATCTGAAATATTATGTGTGACATTAGTGTATGAAAATATCAAGACACTCTTTCGTACCAGTGTGTGAGTGAGTTGTTCCTTGCTTTCTAGATGTGTTTGCGACTGGAACACAGAACAAAAATGTATTGTCTTTATAATTATATTTCATTTTCGGTATATTTTCTTGCGTTGTAAAAATTCTAAGCCTTCGGCATCTTTTTTCTCTCATGTGTAAATTGACAAGTTGATATTCATAAGCAACAAAATACGCAAAATATGCAACGTAAACATCAATTACATTACATATTTGTGCATGGTGTTTGTTCACGTAATATTAAAATATCTGCAATATTTGCCTACAAATAACATACCAGTGCGAGCAGAAGTAGTTCCTGGCATTTCGGAGGTTTTTCCCACTGGAACAGATGATGACCTTTGGGAAGTAGAGACAGGCGTAACACTTGGCAAAGGCGTTGCCGATGTCTGGGAAGTTTGAATTGCTTGGGACGAATCTGTGATGTCTGTGGCCTTTGCTGTTTGAGATACAGGCGTTTCCTTTGTGTAGGATGATAGTTCTGTTTTATCCGTCTCTAATTCCTCTTTTGGCGTGGATGAAGATTTCCCGACAGAGGATGTAGTCGGATGTTCCGCTGCGCTTGTTGTGCTTCGATCTAAACCGATTGTTGCTGGTATTGTCTTTTTTCCTGATCGATCTGCAAATATGAATATGAATATTTTTGATTGTGTTGATCCAAATAAATCTCTATAGATTTTCTTTATTATCGTCTAAAATGTTTTCTCCTTATATTTTTATTCCAATTTAGATATTTTGTTGCTTTTGAATATTGACTAGATACTCTTTCGATCAAGAGTTTGATGACAATATAACTTAGCGTTGATAGTGTTTCACGAGTTGTGTTTCTTGACTTAAGGTTTAAGTGGCTGCAATATTACACATAACATACTAGTGGGCGGAGAAGTAGTTTCTGGTAATCCCGACGTTTTTCCCACTGCCACTGGTGATGATTTTTGGGAAGTAGAGACAGGCGTCACACTTGGTAAATTGGTCACCGATGTCAAAGAGGGTTGTATTCCTTGGGACGAATCTGTGATGTCTGTGGCCTTTCAGGATGAGACACAGGCGTTTCCTTTGTGTAGGATGTTGTCTTGCTTTGATCTAAAGTAATTGTTGCTGTTGTCGACACTTTTCTTGGTCGATCGGCAAATATGAAGATTAATATTTCTGATTGTGTTGACCTTAATGTAAATGGGTAGCGATATTCTTCAATATCGACAAAGACATTTTCTCCTTATATTTTTTTACTTTTTTTACAAATCAATGATGTTTTGTTTTAGTAAATTTTGTTTTTTCACTTAAGATCTACATATCTGGAATATTACACAAAACATACCAGTGTGCGGAGATGTCGTTTCTTGTATCCACGACGTTTTTCCCAATGAAACTGGTGATGATAATTTGGAAGAAAAGACAGACGACACGCTTGGCAAAGGTGTGGCGGATGAAGGAGAAGTCTTAATTGCTTTTGACAAATCTGTGATGTCTGTAGCCTTTGCGGGTTGTGATAAAGGCGTTTCCTCTGTATAGGTTAATGATTGTGCAACAGGTGATGGTCTTTGGGAAATAGAGACAGGCGTCAATCCTGACAAAGGTGTCGCCGACGTCTGGGAAGTCTGAATTGCTTGGGACAAATCTGTGATGTCTGTGGCCTTTGTGGACTGAGATACAGGCTTTTCCTTTGTGTAGGATGACGGTAGTGTTTTATCCGTCTCTAAATGGGGTTTTGGCGTGGATGAAGATTTCACGATAGAGGATGTAGTCGGATGTTCCGCTGCGCTTGTTGTGCTTCGATCTAAAGTAATTGTTGCTGGTGTCGACTCTTTTCTTGGTCGATCTGCAAATATGAAGATTAATATTTCTGATTGTGTTGATCTTAATGTAAATGTATATAGATATTCTTTATTATCGACAAAGACGTTTTTTCCTTATATTTTTTTACTTTATTTTACAAATTAACGATGTTTTGCTTTAGTAAATTTTGTTTTTTTCACTTAAGATCGACATATCTGGAATATTACACATAACATACCAGTGAGCGGAGATGTCGTTTCTTGTGTCCCCGACGTTTTTCCCAATGAAACTGGTGATGATAATTTGGAAGAAAAGACAGACGACACGCTTGGCAAAGGTGTGGCCGATGCAGGAGAAGTCATCATTGCCTTTGACAAATCTGTGATGTCTGTAGCCTTTGCGGGTTGTGATACAGGCGTTTCCTCTGTATAGGTTAATGATTGTGCAACAGGTGATGGTCTTTGGGAAATCGAGACAGGCGTCATTCCTGACAAAGGTGTCGCCGACGTCTGGGAAGTCTGCATTGCTTGGGACAAATCTGTGATGTCTGTGGCCTTTGTGGACTGAGATACAGGCGTTTCCTTTGTGAAGGATGACGGTAGTGTTTTATCCGTCTCTAAATCGGGGTTTGGCGTGGATGAAGATTTCCCGACAGAGGATGTTATTGGATGGTCCGCTGCGCTTGTAGTGCTTCGATCTAAAGTAATTGTTGCAGGTGTCGACTCTTTTCTTGGTCGATCTGCAAATATAAAGATTAATATTTCTGATTGTGTTGATCTTAATGTAAATGTGTATATATATTCTTTAATATCGACAAAGACGTTTTCTCCTTGTTTTTTTTACTTTATTTTACAAATTAACGATGTTTTGCTTTAGCAAATTTGGTTTTTGACTTAAGATCGACATATCTGGAATATTACACAAATCATACCAGTATGCAGAGATGTCGTTTCTTGTATCCCAGACGTTTTTTCCAATGAAACTGGTGATGATTTTTGGGACGTAGAGACAGGCGTCACACCTGACAAAGGTGTCGCCGATGTCTGAGAAGTGTGAATTGCTTGGGACGAATCTGTGATGCCTGTGGCCTTTGCGGGTTTAGATACAGGGGTATCCTTTTTGTATGATGACGGTTGTGTTTTACCAGTCTCTAAATCTGTTTTTGGCGGGGATGAAGATTTCCCGGCAACTAATGTCATTGGATATTCCATTGCGCTTGTTGTGCTTCGATCTAAACCAGTTGTTGCTGGTGTCGACTCTATTCCTGATCGATCTGCAAGATTTTATTGTGTTGATCTAAATGTAAATCTGTGTAGAATTGTTTTTTTATTATCGAATGAAAACGTTTTCTCCATATATTTTTATTCCATTTTCGATATTTTGTTTCTTTGAATATCAACTATCTATTCTTGCAATCAAGAGTTTGATGACAATAAAATTTAGCCTTGTTAGGGTTTTGTGCATTGCGTTTCTTGATTTAATATTGAATTATCTGGAATATTACGCATAACCTACCGGTGTGCGAAATAGTTTTTGGTATTCCCGACGTTTTTCCCACTGGAAAAGGTGATGGTCTTTTGGAAGAAGAGACAGACATCACACTTGGCAAAGGGGCTACCGATGTCGGATAAGTCTGAATTGCTGGGGACGAATCTGTGATGCCTGTGGCCTTCGCGGAGTGAGACACAGTCGTTTCCTTTGTGTAGGATGATGGTTCTGTTTTATCCGTCTCTAAATCGGCTTTTGGCGTGGATGAAGATATCCCTAAAGCGGATGTAGTCGGATGTTCCGCTGCGCTTGTTGTGCTTCGATGTAAGTCAATTGTTACTGGTGTAGACTCATTTCCTGATCGATCTGCAAATATTAAGATGAATATTTTTAACTGTGTTGATCTGCAGATTTTATTTATTATCGACACATAAGTTTTCTCCTTATATTTTGTTGCTTTTGAACATCAAGAATATATACATTTGAAATCAAGAGTTTGATGACTGTAAAATTTAGCCTTGTAAGGGTTTCTTGCATTGTGTTTCTTGACTTAATATTAAATTATCTGGAATATCATGTGTGACATTAGCGTATGAAAATATCAAGACACATTTTCGTACCAGTGTGTGAGAGAGCTGTTCCTTGCTTTCTAGATGTCTTTCCGACTAGAATACACAACAAAAATGTGTTGTCCTCATAATTATATTGCTTTTTCGGTATTATTTCAGTATATGCAACGTAAACATCAATTTCATTACATATGTGTGCATGGTGTTTGTTCACGTAATATTAAAATATCTGGAATATTAGTCTAAAATATCATACCAGTGCGAGCAGAAGTAGTTTCTGGTATTCCGGAGGTTTTTCCCACTGGAAAAGGTGATAATCTTTGGGAATTAGAGGCAGGCGTCACACCTGACAAAGGTGTCATCGATGTCTGGGAAGTGTGAATTGCTTGGGACGAATCTGTGATGTCTGTGACCTTTGTGGACTGAGATACAGGCATTTCCTTTGTGTAAGATGATAGTTCTGTTTTATCCGTCTCTAAATCGGCTTTCGGCGTGGATGAAGATTTCCCGACAGAGGATGTAATTGGATGGTCCGCTGCGCTTGTTGTGCTTCGATCTAAAGCAATTGTTGCTGGTGTCGACTCTTTTCCTGATCGATCTGCAAATATGAACATTATATTTCTGATTGTGTTGATCTTAATGTAAATGTGTATAGATATTCTTTTATATTGACCAAGACGTTTTCTCCTTATATTTTTTTACTTTTTTTTTTACAAATTAACGATGTTTTGTTTTAGTAAATTTTGTTTTCTGGCTAAAGATCGACATATCTGGAATATTACAAAAAACATACCAGTGTGCGGAGATGTCGTTTTTTGTATCCCCGACGTTTTTCCCAATGAAACTGGTGATGATTTTTTGGAAGAAAAGACAGACGACACGCTTAGCAAAGGTGTAGCCGAGGCAGGAGAAGTCTTCATTGCCTTTGACAAATCTGTGATGTCTGTAGCCTTTGCGGGTTGTGATACAGGCGTTTCCTCTGTATAGGTTAATGATTGTGCAACAGGTGATGGTCTTTGGGAAATAGAGACAGACGTCAAACCTGACAAAGGTGTCTCTGACGTCTTGGAAGTCTGAATTGCTTGGGACAAATCTGTGATGTCTGTGGCCTTTGTGGACTGAGATACAGGCGTTTCCTTTGTGAATGATGACGGTTGTGTTTTATTCGTCTCTAAGTCGGTTTTTGGCGTGAATGAAGATTTTCTGACAGAGGATGTTATTGGATGTTCCGCTGAGCTTGTTGTGCTTCGATCTGAGTCAATTGTTGCAGGTGTCGACTCTTTTCCTGATCGACCTGCAAATAGGAAGACGAATATTTTTATTGTGTTGACCAAAATGTAACTCTCTGTAGATATGCTTTATTATCGAGTAAAATTTTTTATCTTTATAATTTTATTCCATTTTCGATATTTTGTGGTTTCGAATAACAAATATATACTATTGTAATCAAGAGTTAATGACAAAAAGATTTAGCCTTTTTAGAGTTTCGTGAATTGTGTTTCTTGTTTTAAGGTTTCAATAGCTGCAATATTACACATAACATACCGGTGGGCCGAGAAGTAGTTTCTGGAATTCCCGACGTTTTTCCAACTGAAACTGGTGATGATTTTTGGGCAGTAGAACCAGACCACACACTTGGCAAATGTTTCGCCGATGTCAGAGAGGGTTGAATTCCTTGTGACGAATCTGTTATGTCTGTCGCCTTTGCGGGTTGAGACACAGGCGGTTCCTTAGTGTAGGATGACGGTTGTGTTTTCGCAGTCTCTAAATCGGTTTTCGGCGTGGATAAAGATTTCCCGACAACTGATGTCACTGGATGTTCTGCTGCGCTTGTTGTGCTTCGATCTAAAGTAATTGTTGCTGATGTCGTCTCTTTTCCTGATCGATCTGCAAATATTTAGATGAATATTTTTGGTGTTGAACTAAATGTCAATCTGTGTAGATTCTATTTTATATCGACAATGACGTTTTCTCCTTATATTTTTTCCATTTTCGATATTTTGTAGCAGCTGCTTTTGAATATCGACTAGATACTCTTTCGATCAAGAATTTTGATGAAAATAGAATTTAGCCTTGGTAGGGATTCGTGCATCGTGTTTCTCCACGTAACATTAAAATATCTGTAATATTACAGATGACATACCAGTGCGAGCAGAAGTCGTTTCTGGTATTCCGGAGGTTTTTCCCACTGGAACAGGTGATGATCTTCGGGAAGTCGAGACAGGCGCCAAACTTGGCAAAGGTGTAGCCGATGTCTGAGAAGTGTGAATTGCTTGGGACGAATCTGTGATGTCTGTGGCCTTTGCGGGTTTAGATACAGGCGTTTCCTTTGTGTAGGGTAATGATTTTGTTTTCTCCGTCTCTAAATCAGTTTTTGGCGTTGATGAAGATTTCCCGATAGAGGATGTGATCAGATGTTCTGCTGCGCCTCTTGTGCTTCGATCTAAACCACTTGTTGCTGGTGTCGTCTCTTTTTTAACTGATCGATCTGAAATGTGAAGATGAATATCTTTCATTGTGTTTATCTTAGCTTAAATTTGTAAAGATTTGCTTTATTATCCACTAAAACGTTTGTCCTTATACTTTTATTCCGTTTTCAATATTTTGTTGATTTTTGAATCTCGACTACATAGTATTGCAATCAAGAGTTTGATGACAATAAAATTTAACCTTGTTAGGATTTCGTACATCTTGTTTCTTGACTTACGACTGCGATATCGTTAATATTACACATAACATACCAGTGTTAGCAGTAGTCGTTTCTGGTATTCCCGATGTTTTTCCCACTGCAACAGGTGATGATCGTTTGAAAGTAGAGACAGACGGCACGCTTGCCAAAGGTGTAGCCGATGTCTGGAAAGTCTGAATTGCTTGGGACGAATCTGTGATGTCTGTGGCCTTTTCAAGTTCAGATACAGGCGTTTCCTTTCTGTAGGGCAGTGATTCTGATTTCTTAGTCTCTAAATCGGGTTTTGGTGTTGATGAAAATTTTGCGACAGACGATGTAACAGGAGATCCTGCATCACTTGTTGTGCTTCGACCTGAACCAATTGTTGCTTGTGTCGACTGCTTTTCTGATCGATCTACAAATATGAATATATATATTGAATTTGTTGATCTACATTTAAATGTGGGTAGATTTTCTTTATTTCGACGATTAGTATTATTTTACCATTTTCGATTTATAGTTCTCGCGACAGGGAAGTTCTTGTGTAGTGTGTTTAGCCGGGGGCATAAACTGGCACTGTGTTCTTATTAACGTCCGAACACCAAACAATAGATCAATTCGCCTACACTGCAGTTATACAAGCAGCACTTGAAATAATTTTATATTCAATCATATAATATTTATTACTTAAAAGATGCACAATGACACGAAATAAACCGTTAAAGGAGTGAAGGGTTAGCGTATGTTAATATCAAAATCACTGTTTCGTATCAGTGTGTGGGTTAGGCGTTTCTTGCTTTGTAGATGTCTTTTACACTGGAACAGAGAACAAAAATGTGTTTCCTTATACTTTTATTCCATTTTTTGATATATTTTGTCGTTCGATGTGGACATTCTCAGCATTTAGCATTTGTTTTCTCTCATGTGTAAGTTGGTAAATCTATACTCAAAACTGATAAAATACGCAAATAATTAATTACATTAAATATTTGTCAGGCACGCCCCATTGCAATCAAGGGTTTCATGACAACACAATACACCTATGTTTGAGATTCGTTCATTGTGTTTCTTGACGTAACATTAAAATATCTGTAATATTACACATAACATACCAGTGTGAGTAGTCGTGTTTGATATTCCCGACGTTTTTGCCATTGGAGAAGGTGATGATCTTTGGGAAGCAGAAATAGACGTCATACTTGGTAAATGTGGCACCGATGTCGGAGAAGTGAGTATTGATTTTGAAGAATCTGTGATGTCTATGGTACTGGCGGATGTTTCTGTAAATGATCGTGTTTCCTCTGTCTCTTCTTTTGGTGTCGATGAGGATTTCCCAATAGTAGCTGTAGTAGACTGCTTTGCTGTGCTTGTTTTGATTTGACCGTTATCAGGTGCCCCTGATGTCGTTATTTGTGCTGAAGGGAATGGGGTTTACAAGATTTACATCGCAACAATGTAATTGAAACTTATTGCAATAGATCTGTACTATTCTACGTCGGCATTTAGACCTGCATATGCTCTAATTTCATCTAGAGTTCTCTTCGCATCCTACCATTCTCGGCATTTAGCGATCAAATTTTTACCATGCATCAATGAACACAGTAATTTAAATACTACAACTCATTCATGATGCGACGATTCACAACTATAAACACAGAACTACATAAACACAAACACTAATCAAATTTATTAGGCATCCCTTCTTTCATCGTAAGACATAGACAGCGCATGTGATATAAACGCGTGCATTGGTCCATATATCTGTCTTTAATAAATTTGACTTTGTTGTGTGCATCGATGATTTATTGTCTGTTCTGTGCTATTTTGTGTCTATGTTTATTAGAATTGACTTTATATTACGAATTTTGACCTAGTGTTACTGGATTGTGGATGGGTACGATTGTGATTATTTTGCATTGATATAGTGTGTTTTTAAAGTTTGAACGATATCATACTTTCACTTAAACAATGAACGAAATTGAATTTAAATCAATTTAGATAGGTTTTGTTTATTGAAAGGAAAAGTTTTAGCCTGATAATTGCATCGCATTTCTGATGTATCCTTCTCAGATGTGCCGATTGTTGTCATTCAGGAAGTGCTTTCTCGCTTTTGTAAATTAACAAGAAATGATTCAAATACTGCAAATGCGCACAACACAAATAATCAATTATAAACGCATTTAAAATATCGAAATAAGACAATGAATTCCGTAAATTTTCATCAGGCACATCTAAGTACAACTAAGAGTTTGATGATAATACAAAAAACGTGGGTTTGGTTTTCGTGCATATTGTATTTTTTTATTTAAGATTCAGTAATCGGGAATAGTAAACATATCATACCAGTTTGCGAAGAAATAGATGTTTGTAGTACCGACGTCTTGCCTACAGGAACAGATGATGCTGTTTTGGAAGAAGACACTGATATAACACTTGGTAAAGGTGTCGCCGATGTCTGAGAAGCCTGCATTGCTTCGGACGAATCTGTGATGTCTGTGGTCTTTACGGGTTGAGACGCAGGACTTTCTTCTTTGTATTGGGACGATTGTGTTTTCTCTGTCTCTAATGTTGATGATGATTTACCAACGATATCTGTAGTAGGTAGCGTCGCAGCACTTTTTGTGGTTTGGACGGAGTCAGTTTTTCCTGACGTCGTTGGTTGTCCTGAAAGCATGGGAGTTTAAACATTATCAGATATTTATTGTCATGAAGTAATTGAAAGCAAATGAAATATACATCCATTATTGTAAGTAGATATTTAGACATACTAATGCGCCTGACTTCTGCTATATCCCTCCATATGGTATAGCAATTTTCGCTACTTAGACAATTTATGCTTGTCAAATGTCATTAAAACCAAGTGACCTTACGGCTTCAAGTCATTCAATAAATAAGAAACATTCAATAAATGCTAACACTGATTACATTTGTCAAGCATGCCCCGTGCCCTTTGCAACCACATTGCTTAGGCTGCATTCACAAATACCTATGTATGGGATTCCAAAAAAGCTCTCAGATTTTTTTTCAAATACCCTCTAACAAATAAAAATGCATTCAAATCCCTCTTCTGACTTGCTATAATTTTTGAAGTCCCCCTCAAAGGAAGGCAAATATAGTCCTTCGTTCAAAAATATCAATACCCGTAATACATGGGAGTCTATTGGGCAATCTACTGACGTTTTTCCCATAATAAAAGAAGCTATATGTGTAGATTTATATATGTTTGATAATACATGTAAATGTACTTTGCTTAAAGTGGCAGATAAAAACTGCGTATGTGTACAAAAAATGTGTCTTTGGATTTCATCGATAACATTGATTCACTATACATGGTAGTCTATGAGAAAGCTATGAACTATTTGTTTTCCAATATAAAACTTGCAATATCCATGTATTTATAGACGTTTGATATTTGATATATATGTACTTGATTAGAATAAGTTGGTTACAAGTGCATATGCGTACAAGAAATTTGATTTTGAAATTTCACCGAATATGATCATGCACTATATATTGGAGTCCATGACAAAACAGAATATTTTTCCCCGATATAAAACTTGAGAAATTTGTGCATATATTGACATTGGATAATAAACATAACTGCACTTGATAAGAATAAATTTTAAAGTTAGTTAAAGTGCATATGTGTACAAGAAATTTGATTTTTAAAATTCAACAAAAATGTTGATTCACTGTATTGGAGTCTATGAGGAAATTATAGATAACGTTTTGACAATAATTACTAAATCTGTGCTTTTATAAGTGTTTGGCAATTGATACAAAAGTACAGATTCAAAAAGGTTATTTAAAAATTCAGATGTGGACAACAAATATGACATTGGAATTTTACCCAAAGTTATTATTTCAGTTTTCATGATAGTCTACAGGTAAACCATTAAATATTCCCCCTGTCAAAACTTGTTATATCTATAACTCTATATATTTAAATGTTGTTAAATATTGACTTTTCGGCTCTGATAAGTAAGTGCTCTCTGTACAATTTTAAGCAAAACTGTAAATGAAGGTAAACATTACAGCTATTGTCCCTTTTGCGATCACATAAGAAATGTTTGGAAAGTGGATGACTTCCCTCACCTGTCAGGAAAACGAGATAAAATTAACATATTTGTATAAAAGGGACATTGGGTATACCTTTTGGCAAAAGTATGTTTTGTTCTGTGTAATGACTGCGGTTTCTTGTTCTACCCCAATGCTATAATAACAAAATTCTGTTTGGCAAATACTCGGTAAATTGACAATCCAACACATATTTCATATCAATCAGAGGATTTTGTGTTGAGTACTCCTTCTAAGTCCCCAAATTCTTTGAAGTCCTCCCAACATACCATTCATATTTTCAAGTCCCCCTTCCCGTAAATTATCCCCCGTCAGAGCTGTTTGTGAATGCAGCCCTACAGTAAAATAAAGTAGTGTGTTGCTTGGTACAATTATTTTCTTTTAACATTCGAATATCTGGAATGTAACATATGTCAATCTGTGTGTAGGGATGTAGCTTCCGGCTTTCTCTTTCTACTATCAATTTTTACTTGACATGGACTGGAGTACAATAGAGAGAGAAATCGTCACATCTTGGTGCACATCTACAAGAAACCAGGTGTACGTGTAAGGCGAAACATATTCTTTCAATAAACCCAACTAATCCAAACAGATTTGAATTATAATAGACACAACTGAAAACCTTGTGAGATTCAACTTTGCAATTTTATATTGTTAAAATTACCAGTGCCTTCAGGACAAAAAGCGACATCACAGACAGGCTTTTCAGATAAAAAGTACAACTATTAGGTGCAAAGAAACCTACGACAGCCGCCTTAGGGATATCCAAGTCAACATAAAGAGGCGATTTACAGAAAGCGAGAAAGCACACTCATCACCCTACCCAATAGAAACTCCTGTATCTAAAACAACAAGGTATGTGAACAACACAGATTCGTTCCAAGCAATGGAGAATTCTCAGGCATTGACAACACCTTTACCAAATAACTAACCAACCTCTGCATCCCAAAAATATCATCTGTCCCAGAGGAAAGACATCAACCATACTAGAACCATGTGTTCCTCACACTGGTATGATAGGTGTTCTAGTTTTTGATTGTTATTAAAAATTGTAAACTGCACAAAGTCACAGGAACAAATACCCCATTTTGTAAGGCATGCATACATGACAAAAATACATAACATAAAATGTCAAATGTGTACAATGCTCTGCTTAATATAACAGACGTCGTCATTGACCACGTAAAAAATAAAGAATATAGCACATAAATACCTGTGTGAAGGGGAACAGTTTCTGGTATTCTTGATGTCATTTCCAATGGAACAGATGATGTTTGAGATACAGGAAGGGATATGGCAGTTTGCAAAGGTGTCGTCCATGTCTGAGACGTCTGCATTGCTTTGGACGAAGCTGTCATGTCCGTTGGACTGGCTGGTTGAGACATCAAAGTTTCTAATGTGTAGGGAGATGATTGTGTTTTCTCTGTTTCCAAACCGTTCGTTGATGTTGATGAAATTTTACCGACGGCAGATGTAATTGGATGTTTTGCTGCTCTAGTTGTACTTTTATTCGAATCGCCTGTTGCCGATGTCTTCGTTTGTCCTGATGGCAATGGAAATTAGAACAATATAAATGACTGAAATTGGCTACACTTTATAAAATCAGACATTTCGCAGTCCATACTTGTTGTTTTATCTACCCCGGTATAGAATGAATTTGCCATCCAGCTGGAATTCCCTAGTTGTTGAGGGTACTTTGACAGGCAATGATGGATGAGCGACAAACACAGGCAAAAGTAAAGGACGAGCATTTTGTGTATCATAAAAATATACAAAATATACGTCTTTTAGGATATAACCTCAATTTGTAAGAAATAACTCATTTTAACTGCGATAGTGAACAAATCAAATGATAAATTAATATGAAGTTGGTACAATAGTATATACTTGATTAACCATTCAAATGCTCTACAATAAGGCAGCTATCATACCTGTGTGCGTGGAAATAGTTTCTGGTATTCTTGATGTCTTTACCGATGGTAAAGATGATGCTGTTTGGGATGCAGAGAGGGATGTGAATGTTGGTAAACGTGTTGTCAATGTCTGAGAGGTCAGCGTTTCTTGGGAGGAAGCTGCGATGTCCGTTAGACTACCTGGTTGAGACACAGGAGTTTCTATGGAGTAAGGTAATGATGGTGTTTTCTCCGTCTCTAAATCATCTTTTGATGTTGATGAAGATTTACCGATTGCAGCTGTAGTTTGTTGCTTTGCTGTTCTGGTTGTACTTTTATCTGAATCAGCCGTTGCTGATGTCTTTGTTTGTCCTGGAGGCACTGGAAATTTGAACAATGCAAGATTTAGATCGTGTCACTTGAAATATTAATGACTGAATTTCCCTAAGTTGTAAAAAATGGACATTTAGCAGTGTATATACGTATTGTTCAAATATCTATTTTCCTACAGAGGAACTTTGCCGTTCAGCTGCAATTCTGCCCTTCTTTAGTGTAAATTAACAAGCAGTCATCAAAAACAGGCAAAGGTCGACGAGGAGCGCTAAAAAATTTACAAAGTTTACACCCCTTATGGAAATAAAATTATTCTTATTGGCATGACTCATTGAGACCAAGTGTTTGAAGAAAGCAAACAATAAATGTTATGAATTTGGTATACTTTAATTTAATTAATTAGAAATTGAAATCGATGGCGCGATGCAAAAGGGGCGTAACTCACTTTTTCAACAAACTGAGTTAGAGGGGAATACAGGTTTAAAAGTTTCTAATTCTAAATTTCAATTTGTTTGTAGTTGATGGTATATTGGTAAAAGGTTATGTCACAGATACATAAAATATCATAAATGAATCTTATAATTATGAAGTCATTTGTATGCAGATTGCAAAAGAATGTTGAGTTTCGTCTGGAAGTACCTCATCATGAGTTTTGCCCTCTATGGGGTGTAACTCATCATATGTTGCGTCCTTTATGCACAGGTCTTTTTTCTAATTTTTAATGAAATATTCATGAATAGCATCCTCATTATGAGAAGTTTTCACATTTTGCCCGTGCAAAATAGATGTAAGTACGGCGTTACGCCCTGAGCGCACTGACGTTCTCGTGTAAAATGATTGTAACTCAATTTTACCTAAAAGTTTCACAAATTATGCATTTCACATTCCTGACCAAAACTATTTCAAAAACTCAAGTTTGACAAAAACGTGAGTTACGCTCCTCTTGTGCTGGGCCATCGAAATATATAAAATAGATCAGCTATCATACCCGTATGCGGGGAAATTATTTCTGGTATTCTTGATGTCATTCCCACCGGAACGGATGATGTTGTTTGGGATTCAGACAGGGATTTGACAGTTTGTAAAGGTTTAGTCAATGTCTGAGAAGTCTGCGTTACTGAGTTCGAATCTGTTGTGTCCGTAGGCTTGGCTGGTTGAGACACTGGAGTTTCTTTTGTGTATGATGATGGTTGAGTATTTTCCGTCTTCAAGTCGTCTATGAACGTTGATGAAGATCTCTGGACGAAGATCGTGGTGAGATGCTTCGCTGTATTTGTTGTACTTTTATATGAATCAGTTGTTTCTGATGTCGTTACTATTCCTGTGTTCAGGGAAAATATAATGAAATAACAGCTTAATCCTGCCTGATTTACAAGAACGTCAGTGAAACTGCGTAAGGTTTTTGATAGCATAGATTCGTTCTTTTGAGGTATGTTTCCGATTTCTTATTCACCTGTTGCCGGACATTATACTTTGCGCAACTTTGTTCTTTCGTGGGAAAATCGACAAGCAGAACTGTAATTTACAGCGACGGAGC
>LD345572.1:610396-637310 GCA_001465055.1 Ptychodera flava
TTTGAGTTGACACAGGTACGTGCGTTGTTTGTGCTTCAGTAATCGTAACATGCGAGCTTACTGATGACTCTGCCGATGAATTAACATTAAAATGAATCGACTTATAAGCACATCAATTTTCTGATCTTATAAAATAAATGTTCAGAAGAACTTTCAACTACTATTGCTAGATGTTAAAACAACTAAACTTTAACATTTTTGTTGTTATTATTCTTCCTACTTCAAACTCATTGGGAAAAGAAAAATGCAATTACTCTATCCTTTCTCACCTATTTGTTTCATTGATGATATGGCTGTGTGAGTCATACCAGAGCTCATTTGAGAACTAGTAACTGGTGTTGAACTCCTTGTTGTAGTTTCTATACCATGTCCTGTAACATGCGTCGTGGTTTCCTTAAACGATACTTCTAGACTCGTCGCAGGTAGCTGTGTCGTTCTACTTTGAGTCTTTCCAGGATGTGAACTGCTTGCTGACTGTGCAGGTGTTGCAACTATAAGAATATTACACCAGTTATAAAGATTTTAGGCTGCGTTCACAAAAATGGTTGGGAGCGGTTGAGAACTCGCGATCGAAATCTTATGTTTTTCAGATCCCCTTTAATACCCTCGATTTTTTCAAGTCACCCCGTCTACATGATCAAAATTTTTCAAGTCGACCCCCTTCAAAATGTTCACATAGCCGCATATTTATTAGGCATGTACGCAGAGAAAAAACATGTATTGCAAAGTTCTGTTCGCAGATGTTCAACACTACCTCTGATATAGTGATTTAGTATCAGTTTCTGTAGGTTGTGGAGAAGGAGATTTTAAAAGATTAAATTAGAATTTCTAATAAAAACTAATGTGGTCGCCAACCCAAGGGATAAATCAAGATGTCTTTCGCAAACTTCAATGTACTTGCACTGAAGATGATATGAGTACAATTTCAAGTAAAATGGTGCGTTCGTTCTCGAGAAGGAGATTTTTAGATTAAATTCGCATTTTTACAAAAACCATTATGACCGCCAAACCATGTGACAGATCAATATGGCTTTTGCCGACTTGAGAGTACTCATAATAAAAATCATATGACTAAACTTTTGATGTTAATTGTGTGTTAGCTCTGGAGTAGAAGACTTTAAAATATTGTTCCCTGATAATTTTAGGTTTTTACACAAAACCAATGTGGCCGCCAAAGCATGATAATAATCCGTATGCCTTTCGCAAACATAACAGTACTCACAGACAAGATGATACTACAAGTAAAATTTCAGTTTTAATGGATTGTTTGTTCTAAAAAAGATGATTTGTAAAGATTAAATTTGAATTTTAAAATGATCCCATTAAGCCGCCGAACCACGTCACTCCAAATGTCTTTCTCAAATTTGAAAGAGCAAGCTTGCATTAGAGATGATACGAGTAAAATTTCAGTTCAAATGGTAGTTTGGTTCTGGAGAAGAACATTTTAAAGATTACGTTGTAATTTTTGGAAAATCCATTATGGAGGCCAAGGTCACGTGACCGCTTAAGATTTTACTAGTAAATTTTAAAGAACAGACAACATGCTTGCTATTCACCAAATTTCAAATTGACCAGACCCCTAGGTCACCCGGAGAAGCCATTTTTAGATTTTCGAAAAATCCAATATGGCCGCTATGTCATGTGACCAATCGCAATTTGTAGAGCAAGATGCACGAATACTTATATGTAACAATTAGCAATGAAGTTTGAGAAGTTTACGTTGAGCTTCTTCTGAGTTCAGAAGAAGAAGAACTTGTGGCAGAAGAAGAGTATTGAACCCTAGCAAAAACAGTAGGACCCAAGCCCGGTTGGATTGGTCCCTCATAAGATATTAAGGCTCAAAAATCACTCACACGAATAATGTATGATTTGTTACAAATACCCTCGTTTGCTACATCTGTTGTTTGAACTGAACTATTTTACAGATTATTCACCAGGAATGCATCTTTTGGGAACACCTTGAAAGTCGTAACTCATTTCAACAGAGTGATCTTCAATAATGCGAGAGAAAATTAAAAGTTTTCCGTGCCAATAATACTTTATAGACATTTACACATTGGTATGTGATGTAGTATATAACGACAGAAATAAGTAGCCAGTATCTGATTTAGTTTCCCTATCTTTCTTATTCGTTGGTGACATCGATGGTGTTGCTAGTTTTGGCAGTCTTTCCTGCGTTTGTTGCCAATTCTATGATGATGCAGTTGTAATTTCCTCACCATAGCTTGATGCGAGTGTCAGAGATTCCTTGGATGGTAGCGCATGAATTGTTACAGGAAGGTGAGTAGTTTGAGTGATATGTACAATCGTTCTCAAAAATGAATTTCTAACCAAGCAAAGTGTTACATTAAAAAATAAGTGTGAGAAGTATAAAAGAATTGACGTTTACAATGATGCCCAGACGTCTTTGTCCATTGAAAACTAGATGTAGCTTTACAAAGAATATTTCTGCTTCCGATGTGTCACTAAAGTACTTTCATAAATACACCTTAAAACCTGTTGTCGATTCAATTTCCTGCTTCTGTGTTGTATTAGTTGTACAGTTTCAAATTTCGATGTGAGAGATTGAAGGCGGCTCAAAACCATATTGTAATTATTGAAAAATAACAGAAACTAAAATTGCTCTCTTAGATCAAGTAATCATTCGTAGGATCTCAGTGATACAGAAGGTTAGCACACTTTGAAAAAAAAATATGATAAGAATACATGCAGAAAGGAGAATGCTATACATGCTTAAATACTGTTCGAGTCATTACAGGAAGGTGTGTGGTTTCATCAAGTGAACTTAAGGATGCTTGAAAGGTGGTGAAACTGTGACAAACAGCAGGTAATTAGAATAGATAAGGCCGACAGGTGATCTTGTTTTGTACCTACTTTTGAGTTGAAAATTTGTACCTGTTTTTGGAGTTGTACTGCGTTGTCTGTACCCTGATGTATATGTGGCAGTTTCCTTCGGCAATACTGTAGATGTTAACGTTGTGAGTGGTAGGCGTGTTGCCTGCATATTGGTGTTTTCATCCACTGAGCTTGCGCCTGGCTCTGCAGGGAACAAATGTATTTGAGTATCATAAATGAGGACATGATCAACGGAAAAGTTATAAGCACAGCAATTTTCTGATCTTATAAAATAATAATATATATATATATATATATATATATATATATATATATATATATATATATATATATATATATATATATTCATATGGTTATGTCAATGCATATGGGTAGCTAACCATTAACAATCATGTATATATCATATTCTATATTTGCGTATATTTGTTCATGTACAATGTATATTAACAAAATCTGCCTTTAATGATAAAATAATCATCACCAGCTGTCTTTTAGCTTATTCTTACCCGCTTTTTTCACTGTTTGTGAGGCTGCTGCAGTAGTTTTGTCAGAATTCATTTCAAAGGTCGGCGTTGTAATTGTAATTCCAAACCTGTCCTCTGAAACGTACGTCGTGTACATGGTCTGTGATATTTTAGGATTTGTCTCAAGAAGCCGTGTTGTTTTCGGCTCGGTCTCTTTATCGTTTTCAGTTAATGCTGACCCTGCAGATGATGAAATATAGAAACAAGTAAAAATGAGGACAGCTTGAACGGGATGGTCAGAATGATATTCATATTTTTTATCCTGTAAATACCAAACATTTTTACAAACACAATTCATGACCTCTGTTTTACTTCTCTCACCTGATTTTGACATTGTCGATATGACTGCTTTTGTAGTTTTGCCATAGCTCACTTGAGATCCTGTAGCAGCTAACGCAACTGTGCTTCCGAAGCTATCAACTGAAACATCTGTTTTCGATTCCTTTGGCGTTGCATCAGGAGTTGAGACTCCTAGTTGTGTCGATGTAATGCTGGTGATCTTATAATTTGAACTCGCTGACGACTCTGTAGAAAGAGACATAAAGTTAATGTACACAATGCCAAGCAACTTTTAAGGTATTTACCTTAAAAAGAACGTTGAATTGCAGTTGAATTAATTTTACAGACTCACCTGGTTTCGATACTGTTAATTTCGCTGCTTGACTAGTTTTGTCAGAGCTTAGTCGAGATTTTGTGGCCACTGTTGAAGATGTACTCCTCAAGTTATCAGCTGTTGCAGATTTCGTAGATTTATTTGTGAATTCTGCAGGGGTTGAACCAGCTAGACGTGTTGTTTGTGTTTCAGTAATTTTATCTTGTGAGCTGAATGGCGACCCCGCAGGCGATGAATCTGTAGTAGTAGGTATAGAATTAGAAAACGCTGACGAGCATTTGTTGCTTCATACAGTTCTTGGATGATCTCTAGAAGACCAAGTTTTTATCATAATAGATATAGGCTCAGTGTCCTTCAGTTGGGAATGACTTTGTACCTAAATGTGGCACACAGGTTGATGAACTTCATGCATCTTATCGATGCAGATAACAACAGTAGGTCTATGAAATCAAACAGAAATAATAATATATTTACATATATAACTGAAGTAAAACACGAATAAAGGATGGGATGTACCTTAACGTAGTATATTTTGATGTTTTTGCCGAGAAAGTGTCTACATCCCGAATATGACATGTTTTGACGGATCTATATTTAGAGATTTCATTATATGTGTTGTTCATTTTCAATTCGAGCCTAAATTAGAAACCTCACCAACAGACAGCCGAGTTCAACATGACCAAACTCGTCAAGATAGGTAATCCGTCAATTAGTTTAAGCAAATGCTTGTTGCTCTGACATTTTCCCTTAAATGGAATTACTACTAGGGGAAATGACTATGCGTGATTTCTTCGAAAATAGATAAATGCATGCCCCAGAGAAAGTTTGCCACGCATTGCTAGTATTTCTCGTCTCCCGAGACGATGAAAAAGAGAAAACATTGAGATATTGAATATTTTAGTATTTCTTGACCTTAAGTAGTCGTAAATATTTACGTGTTCAGAAATTGTGACCGTTAACCAAAAACAATTTGTAGCCGTATGAACAAAAGATCATAAACGATAAAATAAGGAACTGAGAAAGTCTCCTTTTCAGATAAAATCAGCTGTAAGTATTTCTTCGCCAACACTTTTGCAGATGTAAGGGGCCACCTAGCATTGAAACAAAGTGGACTTAGATGGAAAGTGTTCCAGGTTTCATGTGTAAAGCTCATCCAGGGTGTGACCACTACCCTGACGTAATCTACATTTATTTACTTAAATGTACTTGGCTGTCTGTCGGTGAGGTATCTAATCTAGACCCGAATTGCGAAAGTTTCGTTAACGTGTTTTCATTATGACTTTCTTATGAAAATGTTTTGATGCTTGTTTATTAAGGACCGATCGTTGCACTTCATTTCCCGAAAGACAAATGTTTTCAATGCAATAATCATTGAATATTATCAGTCGCTTCGACGTTGCGGTCAGTTTTGTTGCCAGGGGTCTAGAAAGACGACGTATAGACCGCTAGACACCATCAAACCATCTGCCATGGAACATAACTGAAAGCACTGCCGTTTTTGGTTATATTGTGTTCTTCATTTCGAAATTTACCCCTTTTGTGATATACATAAAAAATTGGCCTTACAGGGCTCCTTGACAAGCCAGCTTTCGTCATCGTAGCTGGCACCGACTACATCTACAATTCTTATTCTCGCAATGGTCACACTCGTCAATTCCTTTATCAAATATCATCTCGGCTTGCTTATTGCCCCTTGAGACAATGTAGTTGGGGAAGCGATACTTTATGTCAAAAATGATAAAATCATCTTGTCAAGGTTCATCTCTTCCTTAAGTGTTTCACATCTACACAAGCGATTGTGTCGAGAATTATTGAATAGATGAGTTCAAATATACGAAAAAATAATACAGTACTTACCAGATTCAAAAAACCGACTTGAATAAAGAGTGCTCATCCACTACTAAGCAATGGCTTTGGGAGACGTTTGTAATCAAATTGTCGTTTGCCATATCATGCAGTTACTTGCAAGCGCATCTATACATATGTACACGCATCTTAAACGTATGCACGCGAAGTGAACTAGACGCACACACAGGCACAGTGCATTTGCAGAGTTCCAAAGTCTCACTCCCTTTTACATTTTCTTTGATCATATACGAACCAACCTCGACTCTCTAACATTGCCAATGTACTGAATTGCTGAGTTTGCCTCAGCATGGGGTCCCATCCTTCTCCTTGTACACGAGTGAGGTGAAAAGGCCATCTCATCGCTACTTCTTCGCATTGCCTGCGCCCTGTCTTATGCTAGATCGTCGAGGGCACATTAGTGGAAGACTCAGTTTAAGAACAGTGAAATTATTAACAAGAGCATATAGAAAATATAGAGCCATATCGGGAAATTTCACTTTCTCTTCAAGTAGAATCACCCGAAGAAATAAAAACTACAAAAACAAACTTTCAACAGGAGTGATAGAATAACATAAACATATTTTTTTCATCCTGACTATGATTTTGTCATAAAATTAAGAGGCACCAAGTCAGGCATTTACATTGTTGCATGTTCTCCAAATAACCGCGGGAGCTGTCTTTTTTGTATCGCTTGTTTACGGTATATGCCAACGTGTTTCTATCTCTATAAAATTAGCAAAGTAAATAGTAGTCATATGCAGCAGCATATGACTACTATTTCTACTTCAAATACAAGTGAGTGAGTGAGAAAACAGAACTGTCAAATCCGCAGAGCTACTGAGATGCCACAAGGGACAGCGCATCCATACCTTGCTTATATATCATTTTCACTGGTGAGTGATATATTGAATAAGACATGTCGCAATGGTTCTGCTCTTGAATAAAAAGAACGCGCGGTGTTCCACAGGCAAGGAACGACCAACAGGTCATACGATGGTAGTACGACCCAACAGTTACTCAGATGAACAAACGCGTATGGAAACGGACGTTTTTAGGATCGTAGTATGGTGGGGTTAAGGGAGGTAGCTGCCACCTGGAATTTCCACGCTGTCAATATGTGAATCTATGTAAATGTTCGAATCAGAGCTGAAGCTAGGTTCTGACCCTTGGGGATTTGGTAAGGCTACGCCCCTGGTAATTATATGCACGTTTGCGCACATGGTTTTGGTTGTACCGTAATCCATTTGCATTCCGGTTATAAACCGTAGACGCTTTTACACAATGAGTGCAAATGCACCATAACCTTTATTTTGATTCTCTAAACTTGGTTACAATTATACAGTTCCGTGATACTAATTTCCTTTGTGAACCAACATGAAAAGTTTCGCAAATTTTGCTAACACAGTGAACGTTAGCATTACTTCACTATTATTTTAATACTAATTAAAGTAAGGCTGCATTCACAAATAATGGTCGAGGGGCTGGAGGAATCGCGATTAAGATCTTGTTTTAGCTCCCTCCTAAGTATCTTAAAAAATTCTCAAGTTTCCCCGTCTAAATGGTCAATTTTTTTCAATTCCTCTCATTATCATATTATCATAAACATGCATTGCGTAATTCTGCTCGCAGATATTCAACACTACCTGTTATTAGTCGTTTGTAGAGCCATATTTCTATAAGGCAAGTTATGAAATTGATTAATTTTTAAGCGCATCAGTCGAGTTTTTGGATTTATCAGTGTACGGCGACTTGAGTTGATCCAAATCTGGCCTGGTCAGTGGCACCTACTGAAGAGCGCACAAAAGGATGATCATGAGAGAGTATGCAAATTGTGATTCCTGGCTACATTGTACCAAATTGTGAAAAACTGAGCACAATGACCTTCCAATTTTTTTTCAAACGTATGAGATATATATGACTAAGATGCTGCTTCAAATTGACAATACTGGAAGGCTAAAATATTCCATTAAAAAAAACCGTTTTAATCTCTAAACTTTTGGGTGTAATAATTGTAAATTTGGTAGAATTTAATTCCATTCAGGCACACATGTTTTTGTTTAAATTAGAGACTTTTCTGCTCAAAGTTTATTTTTTTGTTATTTTAGGATGAAAATGTGAAAATTTAGAAAATCAAGCATGGCGACCCCATCTTTTTTTCTTTTATTTGATTGTTCTCGTATGCCAAATTTCAAAAAGCCCTGATAACTTTCAAGTTTCCTGGTCTTTCATATCAGGTGTTGCTCTCTGCTCTGATCTTATGTGCAAGTCTATATCACTGTCATGAGCGTCATTTGATTCTAACTCTTCTTCAACTACATCAGAGTCAGAGCTTTCTCTGTCACTGTCGATATACAGTGACAGTGACACTGAAGGCTGAAGCTGTAGTAACTTTGATTATTTTGACAATACTTTTGTTCAGTTTATACAACCGTGTTCTTGTTTTACCCATTACAGCGTGTTGAACTGTCCAGTATTCAGCTTGCCAACACCCTGTGTATGTGCACTGTGCATTTGTATAATTGACAGATGACTTTCAATCTTTACTCAAATTTAATTATAATCTAATACATAATTATAGATTCACACTTTGTCGACAAACTGAATATTGTGTATTTCAGCATACTGTAGGGAGACAGCAAGAAACTATACTGATATATATTGCATAGATATATTGAAAAAATTATTAACAGTTGCAGCTTCTGCCCCATTAATTTTCAGGTCCCCTTATAGCCAGTGCAAACCTTTCAAATCCCCCCTCCACTACCAAAAAATTTTGAAATCCCATTGATTTCCTTAAATCCCCCCTACCGTTTTTAGTGAACGCAGCCTAACACTAGACCACGATATGAAACAACGCACACTATTTATTACGCATAGTCCTTAATTTGCGTGTCTTACATGTTGGCGTACGAATTGTATTTGTGTTTGTTACGGGTATGTGATCCCTTTTTCATTATTGGTATCATCGTATAGTTTTGTTGAAACAAGCGCCATCGTAGCCTGTGTCTGTTCGACTTTAACAAGACTGTCTAATTGGTGCAAACTGTCGACAATAACATCGCAAATTTTATATTGTATTACTAATTTTGTGCTTATTTTCACAGAGAAAAGGTACAAGGTAAAACACGCCGATCTAACTGTTCATAATACCCTTAGTATTATTGTGGCCGGATGGCAATCCTGCTGTGAACTGCTATTCGTCGAATGATAACTACTTTGACAAAAGCTCGGAAGACGCTTTGTGTCAACAAGTATCACCTTGTCGTGCAGAGGCACATATAGTCGGTAGGTTTAGAGTGCGGTTCAATTCGGTGCCACATCTCAGTGTGTGACACGGCAACATTGCACGTACAAAACAAACAATTAGCTTAGGTATCACGACACATTTCAAAGTCACCGACTCATTGATTAATTACAGTAAACCAGCATGGATCCGCTGTATGTTGACAGAAAGCTGACCAGTTTATTACAATTGATCTACAATGTAACAATTTTTACAATTTCAGCGGAGGGTTAGAGAGCTGAAGAGGGCTCTTAACTGGAACTAAATAAAATAACACACATTTTCTTTTTTAAATTTAAACTGAAAGTGTAAACTAATCTACATTGTAGATAAAGGAAACCAAATTGATCAGATGTCGACCCCGACATAGCCTCCCCATGCTGCTTTACTGTAATCAATCGATGCATGGTACCCAAGCTAATCACTTATATCGTGCATACAAAGTATCCGTCTCACACCCCGATTTGTGGCACCGAATTGAAGCCCAATGTAAATGATAGCAGGACGGAGACAGGTTTATCCTTTGAAAGTGCATGGTTGCAAGTTGTAGTGTTTTGTTCCTATTTTCGACGCACCCCACATAATTACGCGGTACTTCATTGTGACAATTACTTGAACAACCATACACTACATTGTGTTGATAAAGCTGGAAGCTAACGCACCATTCCCAGTGCAGAAAATATTAACGCAGCTCATATTGTAGCAAAAGAAGTCATTTTTGCGTTCCTAATACATTTTTATTTTCGTGCATGAGTGGCTCATTCTTTCGTTTACAAGCACATATATTGAATGTAATGAGTCACCATTAATACCATATAAAGCACATCAAGAATTTTCATGAACGAGTGAAAACCAATAGGAATTTGTTGCACAGAACAGAACTGCCTTCCATTACCATTTAATGCTGCTCATAATGATAAAAGCGTGTTAATTGCAATTTGTGCGATGGAATGCTGGTTCTTATTGACTAGCAATTTATAATGTCAGGACAATATAATTATCAAACTTGTCTTACCTGTTTGTTTAAGCGTTAATGTGACTGCTGATAACGTTTTATCCGAGCTTCTACTTGCTGTATCTGATATATTTGCTGTAATTTCAGCCGTAGAGCCTTGGAAATGTGTCGGCGTTTGATGTGACGGGAGTAGCGTTGTCATTACTTCTTGCTTCGGAGAAATATTCTGCGAACTCTTTTCTAACTTGGTGCTGAACGATGACCCTGATGGCGGGGAAAATGTCGGTATATGTGGGAAATTAGTAATGGGAATTGTTTGAGTCAATTCGACGGTAGTCGTTTATGTTACGCAAGTTGTTACATCAAGAAGACTATAGGTTGGAAAACCAATAGGTACCTGTTGATCTGACCTGACTGGACCGATACTATAATTGTTGTTATAGATTTCTCTCATGTAAGAAAGGGGTACTTATTGTTTCTGTGCAAACCGACGACTCTGAAAACACTACAATCGTTCGAAAGTCACTGATTAATGTGCGGGCTGAACACACCAGGGCTCTGACAATATTTCAAATTCCCGATAGCTGATATCTAAAAAGTGTTGGTATTTCTGGAGTATTGTAACTGTAGGTTTGATACTTTCGTGAGATAGTATACGAAGACAATGCTTTCTTTTTGCAATATATCTAGGCAAAGGTTTCCGTATATCTCGATGGATAGTCCCTTGTGCTAACCCGATGGTATGATTTAAATAAAATACATTATCACAGCATAAAACACAAACTATGTTTAATCCAACAAATGACGATAAGAATAAATAAATGATATGATATTATTACCCGCCGCAGTTTCCATATGGCTGAATTCTGTTAAAATATTTTCTGTTCCTGTGATAATTGGCTTCTCTGTTTTAACAGTAACATGAGATGAAGTAGTCTCGGTACTCGTTACTTCCCTGCTTCCTATTGACTCTGAAAACACTGTAAATGTAATAGGCAGTAAATACTAAGAACTAAGAAATGTTGTAAATTAAAAAATAAAACAACTATACTGAACAAGTTCAACATGTTCAATGCGACGGAACAATGGCTGAATTATTCAGAAAACTACATAAAATGCAATGAAATT
Source organism: Ptychodera flava (assembly GCA_001465055.1). NCBI lineage: Eukaryota > Metazoa > Hemichordata > Enteropneusta > Ptychoderidae > Ptychodera > Ptychodera flava. The sequence continues at coordinate 621,604 of LD345572.1, forward strand.
CAAAACTTGTATCGCACCTGATTTTGCTGTCGACGAGGATGCTGCTGAAGTTTTCATAAAGCTCGATTGTGTTGAAATAGTTGCTGTTCCAGTCACACTCTGAGTGGGATAGCTGTGCACCTTGGTTACACTTGTCCAATATGTGGTGACAGAATCATGTGATGGGACAATCGTGGTACGCTCTTCTGTGCTTGCTTTCGACTCTGTAAATGCTGTAATTAGCAATGGATGAAGGTAATTATACGAACTTTTATGAGCCAATATAGGAAGTACAATTCCCTACAATTAATAACCCTGTTCAATTTGACAGATTAATTTCTGAATCATTAAAAATATTAACTTTCGTAGTATGTGCTTCAAAAGTGCAAGGCACACATACATTTCATCCTTGAAATTTTGAACTATTCTCTTACCAAAACGAGGACAAAAATAGGGGTCAGCGTACAATTTTGATTATTTACAAAAATTAACCGATATTAACTGATTTTTTAAATTGAAACTCGCCTAAATCTCTTCCTTGTCTGTATGAAGAAATAAGAAATCACGATTATTTTGCAAGAGTGGACCGGTAACATCTTTGTTTACTCTTAAAGCTTCTAAAAGCGCCCCTGAATAGGTGGGCTTAAACAATATTCTTCACGTTTGTGACGCCGAGTTTTTGTCTCCGCGGACCATTATACCTTATTTGCCAACGCCTTTAAAATTATTTTCGCACCTAAATTTGTTTTGGATGGCATTGCTGCTAAAGTTTCCAGAAAACTCGATTGTGTTGAAAGGACTGCTGTACCAGTCACACTCTCAGTGGGATAGCGGTCCATTGTGGTTACACTTGGACTGTCTTTTGTAACAGTATCATGTGACGATGCAGTCACGCTAACCGTCTCTTCTTCGCTTGCTTTCGACTCTGTAAATGCTGTAATTAACAATGGATGAGATGAAGACAATTATACCAATTCTAAAAATATCAAGACCAACGTACACATTTTGGTACTTTATCATCAAGGAATAATAACCCGATATAACCGATTTTTTGAATTCGTAAGGGCCATAATCCATCTCTTATCTCTATATGGGGGAAACATCACAATTTTAACAAAACTCGCGGTAAATAGTTATTCACTTCGTAAGCTTCAAAACGACCCTCCACAAGTGGTAGGCTTAAACAATATTGTACATGTTTGAGACGCACAACCTATGTTACCGTTGTACATTATACCTTATTATTGTCGTACCTGACTTTCTTGTGGATAGCGTTGCTGCTGAACTTTCCACAGATCTCGATTGCGTTGAAATGGTTCTTGTACCAGTCACACTCTGAGTAGGATAGCGATGCATCGTCGTTACACTTGGCCTGTCTGTTGTAACAGTATCATGTGACGATGCAGTCACGCTAACCGTCTCTTCTTTGCTTGCTATCGACTCTGTAAATGCTGTAATTAGCAATGGATAAAGACAATTATACCGATTCTTAAGAGCGAATTTTAAAGTATAATCCTGTAGAATCAACGGTTCTGTTGAATTTGAGAGATGAATTGCTTGATCATTACAAAGATTAAATTCGGCTAGCAAATGATTCCAAATGAAAATGCTTAAATACGGTGTTAGCAATCGGGTTCGAACTCATAACGGACAGCAGCTAGTCACCTAGCGGAGAAGCCAAAGAAAAAACCTCTTGGTGAAATCTCCAGTCTCAGAAAACGATTGGTTGGAGAACCGAGCTTATAGTTGTGACAATGTTTTTTTTTTCTTACTGAGACCCATCAACACGCCGTAGTCATTAAGCCCTAACGCTCGCCCGATCATTATCACACCTCTTACAAAAACTATATCGAAGTGGTAAAATAAAATACAGTACTTCACAACGTTAGTACTGGTGAATCAAAAACCTGTGAATTTGCGTGAAATTATGCTGCTGACCAACAATTTCTATCACGTACACTGCTACGCGGATTGGAAATTTCGTTCTGTGCTTTTAGGGGACGCGCTGAACGTGTTCACAGATTGCTAGCGATCGTTCAGTGCCGCGCGGGACGGGCATCCCAAAAAAGCTTTAATTTGAATTTTTCCTGGTAAAATTTGACTACAAAGGTGTATAATAATAAGGTTATTCAGAAAATATCGGGATTTATGCCCTCGTACACCGTACGCTTGGTTGTTGTCCTCGACGCTACGCATCTCGGACAATACCTCCGCTACAGATGTACTCGGACTTAATTCCCGGTATTTTGTGAATAACCTTATATTACTTACAGGCATGTAAATTGAATGTGACCAAGATATTGACAATCCAAAACTAGCATATCACCTGAGGTTGCCTTCGAAGAGGTTGCTGCTAATGTTTCCACAGAGCTAGATTGTGTCGAAGAAGTGGTTTTTCTGGTAACACTCTGGTCAGGATAGCTGTTTGTGGTAGCAGTATCATGTGACAATGCAGTCATGCTAACCTCCTCTTCTTTGCTTGCTTCCGACTCTGTAAATACTATAATTAGCAATGGATAAAGACACTAGTAGCGATTCCAAAAATCAAGATCAACGTGCACTTTTCGGTACTTGAGAAATAATAGCCCCATATCAACCGATATTTTTAATTCGAAATGGCCGTTATCTCTGTATTATCTATATATGAGGGAAATAGAAAATTTCTCAAAAGTGGTTGTAAATCTTTATTCACGGCGTAAGCTTAAAAACGAGCCTCCACAAGTGATAGGCTTAAACAATATTGTACACGTTTGAGAGACCACATTCATGTCCCCGTGGTACAATATACCTTATCATTGTCGTACCTGACTTTGTTGTGGATGGTGTTGCAGCTGAAGTTTCCACAGAACTCGATTCCGTTAAAACAGTTGTACCAGTCACACTCTGAGTGGGATAGCGTTGCTTTGTGGTTACACCTAATCTGTCTGTTGTAACAGTGCCATGTGACAAAGAAGGCGTGCTGCCCTTCGCTCCTGTGCTTTTAAGCGTCTCTGACATTCCTGTAATTAGTAATATATGCCTATAATGACAAATCTCATAAGCCAATAGTAGAATTACAAGTCAATGTGCTCATAGACGTAAACAGACATCTACTGTACACAAGGGATGAATTCAAAGATTTGTCCTGCATTACGCAATATCAATTTTAACATGATGATTATTCCATTTTCGCCATTAATTTACACAGGTTGAAGCAAGACAATGAAAAATTACGAACTGACAGGCATGCCCAATGATTTAGTACTGACAGGCATGCTTAATGATTTTGTGCAAGATATTGACGAAATGCCAGACTATTTGAAAACAATGGTATATGGAAATTATAGTGATGCACTGTGAACAGAAGCAAATCTTATTCCTTGATGAGTTAATGCTTACGCGGCAGCATGTTGTTGCTTTAAAGGTACACAGTCACCTGTAATCTAAATATACCAATATATGGTCACAGGGGCGTTCCTCCGTATTCAAAATGCCCATGTGAGGGCGCTGTTTTTAAAAAGCGGCCACCCGCTTAAAGTCTGACTGGTTAGATTTTATCTTTCCATGGTAACTGTGGCAAAATTGGAACAGGTGACAGTATACCTTTAAGCGTGATCAAGTCATTTACTGCGTCATCATAGTCGCAAACAATAGATTGCGCACTATACGACGCGCGCGTCCACTGCACTGGCCGTGGTCACTGTAAAATTACAACGTGGGTTTTGATGAAACCTATCTTCATACAACTTATTGTCAGAGTTTTTGGCATAAAAGCTGATGTTGTTAGTGATGATTGAATGGTCATTATATTATCTTCAAGTTGTAAGTTTTAAATGTTTGAATTTTGATATTACACAATATTTAAACATCCCAACAAAATAACTTGAAAAGGACATATTTCTCATCAAATTGTGATTTTTTCCCATTTCACATATGGGGACGGGGTGATGTTAAGCAATGTATCATTGTAAATATGCTTGTGACCCAATATTTTTATTTGATCCATATGATGTGCAATATCTGAACAATAATTTATGTGAAAATAAACAAAGTTGTTGGATTTGAAATCTAAATACAAAGTATGGATAAGACGTGGTCATTGCATTTAAGTTCACAACAGCTTTAACTTTTGTTTTGGAAGGCCTGAGAAGTGATAATTTGAATTCTTATGCAAAAAATAGCTAAAACTTTAATTCATTACTGAATGCGGTCCGTATGTAAATAAAACAAGTGCAGCATTTCAACAAAGGAACTGAAAGTAAATATATCGGATTGGGCAACGCTTACGAGAGATTCCAATTTCTGTCCTTTGAATGGGATAAAGTGGGTGCATTTCAAATCCTTCTAGCTGCCAAATTAATCTGGTGACATATTGATTTTTGTCGTCATCTCATCCCCACATATAAGTCTTACTGTTAGACAAAAATAATGAAAATTGTTTGTAAAATATTTAGTGGCTCGATCACCCTTACGTAAGACCCTCAGAAGAAGAGCCATAAGTATACCTGCTGAACTTGACTGGACTGATACTGTAGCTGGTGTTTCAGATTGTTTTGACCTAACAGTCACTGTACTCTTCGTTTTCGTCCCAGCCGATGAATCTGAAACCGATTGTCCAAGATTCGAAAATTCAATACATTTGAGGGTTAGAAACATCAGGATATTAGTTACAGTATTTCAATTACATGATAACGCATGTCAAAAAGGCTCAGATACATTTGATGTAAACAAAATGAAAAAAAACAAACGATATCTTAATACTTTATTTTCATTTGGAGAAGGTGCTTTTGCGACATACAGTCGATAGTCAAAGGAGATGAGTTAAACAGACCATCAAATAATTAAGTATGATCTAATCCGACGGAACGATTGCCACAGCAGTAAGAAGATTACAATCAAACTCAAAAACTACCATCGTACCTGACTTTGTCGTCGATGTGGTTTCTGCTGAAGTTTCAGCAGAGCTAGAGAGTTTTTGAATTTTTGTTGTTCTAGTCACGCTTTCAGTGGAAAAGCTGTTGGAATCAATGGTTGTGCGCTCGTCTGTTGTTAAAGTATCAGGAGATGAAGCAGTCCCAGCACTCATTACTTCCCTGCTTGCTGATGACTCTGAAACTACTGTAATAAGCAGTATGTGCCGGCATTAGAAATGTTATCAGCCAATAATAATAAAACAACTATGCTGAACGATTTCAAAACATGTTCAATGCGACAGAATCATTGCTGTATCATAAGAGTACTACGTAAAGTGCAATAAACTTCAAGACTAGTATCGCACCTGCTTTTGCTGCTGAAGTTTCCATAGTGCTAGAAACAGTTGTTGTTCCTGTTACACTCTGATCAGGATAGCTGTTCCTCTTAGTTACACTTGGTCTGTCTGTGGTAGCAGTATCATGTGACGATGCAGTCACGCTAACCGTCTCTTCTTTGCTTGCTTTCGACTCTGTAGATGCTGTAATTAGCAATGAACGAAGAAAAAGATACCAATTCTAATAAGCCAATATTAGAAGTACAATTCTGTGGAATCAACAATACTGTTCAATTTGAGAGATTAATTGCTCAATCATTAGAAAGATTAAATGAAGGTAGTATGTATTTCTGAAAGAGACAAAGACTTAGACTTTTGCCTCTTGAAATTTTCAACCATTTTCATACTAAATATGGCTTATAATTTTCCTTATAAGCTTTGATGGTGCAGACAGCCCTCAATGATTGATCTACTTGTTTTGCTTTTCCGCAATGGTCACATTTTTCAAGCTTGGGTAATCTTTCAATGTCTATTAAATACAATTTTGCCATGCTCAATGCCTCTTAAGATAGTGTAGTACAGAAAGCGATACGTTATTTCAAAACATATAAAATCATATTAACAAGGTACATCTGTTGTTGCCTGCACAAGCAATTGTGTCGAGAATTACTGAATAGATGTGTTCAAATGTATAGGAAAGATAATTTAATACTTACCAGATTCAAACAACCGACTTGAATAAAGTGCGCTGATCCACTACTAAGCAAGGGCGTTGCGAGACGTTTGTAATCGAAGTGTTGATTGCCATATCATGCAGTTACTTGCAAGCGCATCTATACACACGCATCTTAAACGTATGCACGCGAAGTGGACTAGACGCACACACAGGCACAGTGCATTAGCCGAGTTCCAAATTGCCACTGACTTTTACATTTCTCTTCGAGTATATACGCATTGAAGGGACATTATTGCTATCTTTTGACCCTTTTTCACCAGTATTGTTGCAAACGAGCAGTTGCTGATGTTGTTCAACTTATTGAAAGATATCCAAAAATGGTCGACCATAGACAACTTCCATCCCATCTTGCTTACACTGTGTGAAAACCTTGGGTCAGGGGTTTTAGGTGGTCTACCTGACTCGACTTTTTCTCTTGGTCTCCATTCAAATTATATGGCGCGACAATTACAATTCCTTGATAAGCACCTTTTGTCTAACACCTTTAATAGTGCATAACATCAAAAAACAAAAGCCCATCATAAAAGAAATCCCAGACACGGATTTGAAGGGTATTACCAAGGTTTGTCAATTTATAAATTTCAACCAGAAATCGTGCAGTGTGCGTGTTCGCTGAAGGGAGGAAAAGCCGATTTTGGAAGGTTCAGTGAAACGCTTATCACGTGACTATTATGCAAATAATGACGGTTTAATGTGCATGGTCGGATTTCCCTATATCACAGCTTTCAGAAAAATATATATTTTATTCGGGTTTAGGACTTGAATAACTGAGAAAAAATTACAAATCTGAGTGTCTATAAGGTATCTAGTTACATTAACCTCGACTCTCTAACACTGCCGAGTTGGCCTCGGCATGTGGCCCCGTCCTTGTCAGCGCGGTGACAAAAATAGCAAGGTATCTCATTGCAATGCCTACACGCCGCCTTATGCTAGATTGTTGAGGACACATTCGTGGAAGATTCAGTTTAGGAACTGTGAAATAATGAACGAAAGCAGATAGAGCCACATCGGGAAATATTCCTCTTCTTTTTCTAAAAGAATCACCCGAAGAAATAAAAACTACAAAAAATTCTATCAACAGAAATTCTTCCTTAAACAGTTATATATACCATAGGGGTTTTATTAAGTGTATATACATCCTGAATATCATATGGTAAGAAGCACCAAGTCCGGCGATTCCGTCGTTGCATTTTCTCCAAAATACATAGGAGCTGTCTTAGCTATCGCTTGTTTATAACACACCAATGTGTTTTTCTAATTCTGTATACTTAACGAGGAGAATTAAGTTTAATGCTTAGTTTACTGTGTAGAAACATATACCTTTTATTTCTACTTGAGATATAAATGTTACTTAGATGCCTTCAGGGTGAATACAGCGATAGCTTGCTTATATACCTGATCCGCTAATGAGTGGTATGTGAAACAAGACTAGTCGCAATGATTCTGCTCCGGAATAATTGGGAGACGCGGTGTTCCACAGACAATTAAGGCCAAGGTAACATTTGAGCTGATATTTACAGATTAAACCATCATTACTACATTATCCAACAATCCAAAATTGGTTCCAATCATGTTAATATGTAAATGACGTAAACTACCTAAATCCTAGCTAAAGCTTGGTTTTGACTCCTTGGCAATTTGGTCAGACTCCGATCTTGGTGTTTCTTTGCACGTTTGCGCACATGGTTTTTGTTTGTACCGTGGTTCATTCGAATTCTAGGTATTAAAGTAAACGCTTGTATACATTAAGTGCAGCTGCATAAACCTTATATTATTGTGACAAGACAGTTATCCTGTTGAAGACTGTAATTCGTCTGGCTACGACTTATGCGCGGAAGGAGCTTTGTGTCAACAAGCATCACCGTGTCATATAGAGTCGAATATAATCAGTAGGTTTATGCGACGACGTAATAACAAGACAGGGACACTATATTCTCGAAAATAGTTGCAAGTTGTGGTTTCATTTGTTTCAAATTTCGATGCAGCGGAGATTACGACTGTTTACTTCACTGTGACACGATACTTCAACCACTACACACTAGATATTGTGGATAGAGCTTGAAGCTAGGAGACCATTCACAGTCGAAGTACAAAACAGCACAGAGACATTTACGCTCTTAATATTTTAGCGGAAGATTTCATTTTCGCGTTCCTGATACATTTTTTCTTGATGGGTGGCTCATTCGTTCATTTAACACACACATACATGGAATGTATTAAGTCATCCTTAATATGATATAGTCCTTTCAGACACTATAAACAAAGCGTTCTTGACAAAACATCAAGGAACTACTGTCAAAACAAGTGTAAAGCCATATGCATTTGTTGCGCAGCACAAACTGCTTTCATTATCATATACATACTGCACATAATGATAAAACCGTGTTCATTGCACTTTGTGTGATGGAATGTTGCTTCTTATTGACAAGCGCATTATAATTTAAAGACCATGTAATTGTCTAACTTGTCTTACCTGTTTGTTTGAACGTTGATACTACTGATTTAGTTTTCTCTTGGCTTCTACTTGCTTCAGGCGTAGAGCCTTGACTATATGTTGTAGTTTGATGTGGCGAGAGTGTCGTTCCCGTTACTTGTTGCTTCAGAGAAGTTATCTGCGAACTCCTTTCCAGCTTGCTGCTGAACGACAACCCTGATGATGACGAAAATGTTTATATATGTGAGAAATTAGCAATGTTGTATTAGAGACTTCTCCTCTTAAAAGTTATTAGAATAGAGACAGTAATATGCGCAACGGGGCCCTCTATTGAATAGATAATCCTTGCGATATTTCCGAAATGTTACAATATTTGATAACTGCATTCTATGAAAAGTGAAGAAACATATTGTGATCAAAACTAACAGTAGAACTGTTTGAGTCATTTTGACGCGGGCGCTATACTTTTTAAAGTAATAGTTTCTGTCACGCAGGTTGTTACATCAAGAATAATAACATCAGTTGGAAAAGTCATGAGTACCTATTGATCTTGACTGGACTAATACTATGGTTGTTGTTAGAGATTTCTCAGATGTAAAAAAAAGATACTCTCCGTTTCTGTGTCAGCCGAGGAGTCTTAAAAATCTATGATTGTTCAAAAGTAGCAAATTAAAAACATATGCAAGCCAGACACATCATGACTCCTACAATATTATAAATGCCCGATAACTAATGTCTAAAAAGCGCTGATATTTCTAAAATATTGTGATGTGTTGTGTTGAAATGTGTTGTGTTGAAATGCTTGTTCTACCAGTCACACTCTTGGCGGGATAACTTTGCATCCTGGATACACCTAACACGTCTGGTTAAGACGTGCTACCCTTCACCTCTGTGCTTTTAGACAACTCTGAAATTCCTGTAACTAGCGACATATCTGTGCTTACTGGCCACGAGACAAATTATGCAATTAGCAATATTTATCGATTTTTACGAATTATAATGGACCGATAACAAAACTACAACGGTTTGTTCGCCAAGTACACAATAGATTTATCTGTGAAGTAGACAGGGCTTTAACTACTTGTACTTCCGCCATTACATTATCACATATTACATCATATGTAACATTCTACCAATTTTGTAAAGAAAATACCAACATTGCTTTATGAAGTACAGTCTTCCTCGGGATACAGTCAGAGCATGTAGTTGTCAACTTGTTGAATCAAAACATTTCTCCACTCACCAAGTCGCTCAGGACTGCTGAATACATTTTCAAAAAGCTAACTACACATATCACTGATGAAACTGATATTTTAAAAATATCGAACAATAGAAAACTCTGTGTTTGGTATTTTATTCAAAACGTTATCTCAAAATGGTACTTTTTATATCAGTATATCTATAAAATAGTCAAGGACATCAATAGCTGTTCGAGAGCTCTACGCCAGTTGAGATATGACGAAAACAGACCATCGAAGACGTAAGCATCAGCCATATAATATCTGACAAAACAATCTCTCAAAACCAACAAACAAGATATAAAGTACAATCCCATCAAAAACTATTATCCCACCTGATTTGGTCGTTGACGGCATTGCTGTTGAGGTTTCCATCGAGTTGGATTGTGTTGAAATAGTTGTTGTTCCAGTCACACTCTCAGCGGTAGAGCTGTATAGGTGACCAGCTGTTGACTTCTGTGTGGTAAAAGTATCATCTGGTGAAGTGGTCATACTACCCTTTACTTCTGTGCTCGGTGTTGACACTGCAAATTATATAAATAGCAATATTGGCTTTTTTTACAAGACATAATTTGTCTCCGATAGAACTACAACACTGTATTTGCAATAGAGATAATAGGTATATCCATGAGGCATACAAGGGTTCGAATGCTTGTACTTCCGCTCTTATAGTATCAGGCCCTACATCATTTGTAGCATTCAACTAATTTGTAATGTAAATACTAACATTGTTAGATAAATAACAGTCTTCCTCAGGGTGAAGTAAAAACAAGTACAAATCTCTTAATAGCCAATATTTTAGGACACTGAAAGAAGAATATTACTTAAGCACGCATTTTACAAAATGTCAGTATGTTTGAAAACCCTGTGATTTATACATTTATAAAGCAAACATTTTTAGGGAGTCAAAACTAACGTCACACCTGTTTGAGTCTCCTCTGTCGTGCCGGCTGTTCTTTCCAGAGTACTTGGTACTGATACAGGAGTTGTTGCTGAAGTTGCAGTGACAGTAGAAGAGCCATAGGTACCTGTCGAGCTAGATTGATCTGATACTGTGGCTAGCGTTGTAGGTTTTTGTGATGTTACAGTTACGGTACCCTTCGTTTCTGTGCTGGCTGGAGAGTCTGAAAACATTGTAGTTGTCCAAGAGTCCAATCAAAATTATATTTTCACTCATAAAAGTCAATACAACTACATATTTCCCAACAGCTAACCACACATATGACTGATAAAAACTCAGTTTTTAGAAATATCGCACAACAGAACACTCTGGGTTTGGTATTTTATTTAACACATTATCTGAAGATGGGACTTTAATTTATCAGTATAGCTACATGTACACAAAAGTTATGATCATCAATAGAATTGGATAGCTCTACGCTCATGCAGATATATGAAGAATAACAACATCAACGACTTATGTAACGGCCATGTTACATCTGAGATGACAAAGCAATCGCTCCATTATCAAGAACACGGTATAATTACGATCAAATCCAAATCTACTATCGCACCTGATTTGGTCGTTGACGGCGTTGCCGCTGAAGTTTTCACAGAGCTGGATTTTGTTGAAATTTCTATTGTTCCAGACACCCTCTCAGCGCTAGAACTGTAGAAGTCGATAACTGGTGACTTGTCTGTAGTAACAGTGTTTTCGGATGCAGTAGTCAAACTACTCTCTGCTTTTGTACTTGTTAGCGACTCTGAAAATGATGAAATTAGCAATATGTCCTCAGAGTTAAAATATATTATCGGCTGATAAAAAATTTATTACAAACCTTCCGGTCCAGAGGCACTAAACAGATAGATCTAAATTCGGCCGATAGGGATTTGATGACCTGTACTGCCACTATGTATTGCCATATACAACATCATATGTCACATAATAGTCATTTATCCACAAATAAAAACATTTCTTTATCAAGAAGTTTCCTCACAGTGAAGACAAGCATTGCTACTCAACAATAATCTATACTTCATTGCGATATTTACATCATGTAAGAATAACGGAAAATATTGTGCTTTGAAAAGCAAAGCATATTTCGGGAGTAGAAGGTAATTTTATACCCGTTGGAGTCGGCTTCGACGTGGTAGTTGTCTTTTCCAAAGTGCCAACTACTGATACAGGGGTTGTTGCTGCAGTAACACTGTCAGTAGAAGAGCCATGGGTACCTGTCGAGCTGGACACCATTGAGACTGTAGCTGGTGATTCAGATTTTTCTGATGTAACAGTCATTGTACTCTTCATTTCGGTGCTAACCGACAACTCTGAAAAGAATTGTAATTGTTGAAGAGTCGAATCGAACCATTTTTCATTGGAAGAGTCAAGTCTACTTCCCAATAGCTAACCACACAGATCATTGATAAACGCTTACATTTTAGAAATATCGAAAAAGACAAAGTCTTACTTTTGGTATTTAATTCAACACTTTAATTCAAGATGTTGAATTCTAATACAAATTCAGCTATAAAAAGGTTAAGAACACCCTAATGCATTTCAAAGCTTGGCGCTACTGTAGATATAAGAACACAAGTAACTATCTAAGACTTGGACGACAGAAAGTTTCATCTTAGTAGAATAGCTGAAAACAATAAAAAGTATGAATAAAGTACAATCCCATCGAAAACTTTTATCCCACCTGATTTGGTCGTTGGCTTGGTTGCTGCTAAGGTTTCCATTGAGCTGGATTGTGTTGAAATAGTTGTTGTTCCAGTCACACTCTCAGCGGTAGAGCTGTAAGAGTTGCCAACTGTTGACTTCTGTGTAGTAACAGTGTCTTCTGATGAAGTGGTCACACTACCCTTTACTTCTGTGCTCGGTAATGACAATGCAAATCATGAATTAGTAATATTGGTTTTTTTTACGATATATCATTTGTCTCCGATAGAACTACACTGTATTTGCAATATAGATAATAGGTATATCTATGAAGCTTACAAGGGTTGGAATGCTGGTACTTCCGCTCTTATAGTATCAGGCCCTACATCATTTGTAGCATTCAACTAATTTGTAATGTAAATACCAACATAGTTAGATGAATAACAGTCTTCCTCAGGGTGAAGTAAAATCATGTACAAATCTCTTATTAGCCAATATTTTAGGACACTGAAAGAAGAATATTACTTAGGCACGCATTTTACAAAATGTCAGTATATTTGAAAACCCTGTGATTTATAGATTTATATAAAAAAAAACCGTTTTTAGGGAGTCAAAACTAACGTCACACCTGTTTGAGTCTCCGCTGTCGCGCCGGCCGTCCTTTCCAAAGTACTTGGTACTGATACAGGAGTTGTTGCTGAAGTTGCAGTGACAGTAGAAGAGCTATAGGTACCTGTCGAGCTAGATTGATCTGATACTGTGGCTAGCGTTGTAGGTTTTTGTGATGTTACAGTTACGGTATCCTTCGTTTCTGTGCTGGCTGGAGAGTCTGAAAACATTGTAGTTCAATCAAAATTATATTTTCACTCATAAAAGTCAATACTACTACATATTTCCCAACAGCTAACCACAAATATGACTGATAAAAACTCAGTTTTTAGAAATATCGCACAACAGAACACTCTGGGTTTAGTATTTTATTTAACACGTTATCTGAAGATGGTACTTTAATATATCAGTATAGCTACATGTACCCAAAAGTTATGATCATCAATAGAATTGGATAGCTCTACGGTCATGCAGATATATGAAGAAAAACAACATCAACGACTTGTGTAACGGCCATGTTACATCTGAGATGACAAAGCAATCGCTCCATTATCAAGAACACGGTATAATTACGATCAAATCCAAATCTGCTATCGCACCTGATTTGGTCGTTGACGGCGTTGCCGCTGAAGTTTGCACAGAGCTGGATTTTGTTGAAATTTCTATTGTTCCAGACACACTCTCAGCGCTAGAACTGTACAAGTCGATAACTGGTGACTTATCTGTAGTAACAGTGTTTTCGGATGCAGTAGTCAAACTACTCTCTGCTTTTGTACTTGTTAGCGACTCTGAAAATGATGAAATTAGCAATATGTCCTCAGAGTTAAAATATATTATCAGCTGATGAAAAATTTATTACAAACCTTTCGGTCCAGAGGCACTAAACAGAGAGATCTATATTCGGCCGATAGGGATTTAATGACCTGTACTGCCACTATGTATTGCCAAATACAACATCATATGTCACATAATAGTCATTTGTCCACAAATAAAAACATTTCTTTATCAAGAAGTTTCCTCACAGTAAAGACAAGCATTGCTACTCAACAATAATCTATACTTCATTACGATATTGACATCATGTCAGAATAACGGAAAATCTTGAGCTTTGAAAAGCAAAGCATATTTCGGGAGTAGAAGGTAATTTTATACCCGTTGGAGTCGGCTTCGACGTGGTAGTTGTCTTTTCCAAAGTGCCAACTACTGATACAGGGGTTGTTGCTGCAGTAACACTGTCAGTAGAAGAGCCATGGGTACCTGTCGAGCTGGACACCACTGAGACTGTAGCTGGTGATTCAGATTTTTCTGATGTAACAGTCATTGTACTCTTCATTTCGGTGCTAACCGACAACTCTGAAAAGAATTGTAATTGTTGAAGAGTCGAATCAAACCATTTTGCATTGGAAGAGTCAAGTCTACTTCCCAATAGCTAACCACACAGATCATTGATAAACGCTTACATTTTAGAAATATCGAAAAAGACAAAATCTTACTTTTGGTATTTAGTTCAACACGTTAATTCAAGATGTTGAATTCTAATACAAATTCAGGTATAAAAAGGTTAAGAACACCCTGCATTCATTTTAAAGCTTGGCGCTACTGTAGATATACGACCACAAGTAACTATCTAAGACTTGGACGACAGAAAGTTTCATCTTAGTAGAATAGCTGAAAACAATAAAAAGTATAAATAAAGTACAATCCCATCAAAAACTTTTATCCTACCTGATTTGGTCGTTGGCTTGGTTGCTGCTGAGGTTTCCATTGAGCTGGATTGTGTTAAAATAGTTGTTGTTCCAGTCATACTCTCAGCGGTAGAACTGTATGGGTTGCCAACTGTTGACTTCTTTGTAGTAACAGTGTCTTCTGATAAAGTGGTCACACTACCCTTTACTTCTGTGCTCGGTGTTGACACTGCAAATTATGTAATTAGCAATATTGGCTTTTTTTACGATATATCATTTGTCTCCGATACAACTACAACACTGTATTTGCAATATAGATAATAGGTATATCTATGAGGCATACAAGGTTTCGAATGCTGGAACTTCCGCTCTTATAGTATCAGGCCCTACATCATTTGTAGCATTCAACTAATTTGTAATGTAAATACCAACAATGTTAGATGAATAACAGTGTTCCTCAGGGTGAAGTAAAAACATATACAAATCTCTTATTAGCCAATATTTTAGGACACTGAAAGAAGAATATTACTTAAGCATGCAGTTTACAAAATGTCAGTATATTTCAAAAAACCCTGTGATTTATAGATTTATAACGCTAACATTTTTAGGGAGTCAAAACTAACGTCACACCTGTTTGAGTCTCCGCGTTCGTGCCGGCCGTCCTTTCCAAAGTACTTGGTACTGATACAGGAGTTGTTGCTGAAGTTGCAGTGACAGTAGAAGAGCCATAGGTACCTGTCGAGCTAGATTGATCTGATACTGTGGCTAGCGTTTCAGGTTTTTGTGATGTTACAGTTACAGTACCCTTCCTTTCTGTGCTGGCTGGAGAGTCTGAAAACATTGTAGTTGTCCAAGAGTCCAATCAAAACTATATTTCCACTCATAGAAGTCAATACTAGTACATATTGCCAAACAGCTAACCACACATATGACTGATAAAAACTCAATTTTTAGAAATATCGCACAACATAACACTCTGGGTTTGGTATTTTATTTAACACATTATCTGAAGATGGTACTTTAATATATCAGTATAGCTACATGTACACAAACATTATGATCATCAATGGAATTGGATAGCTCTACGGTCATGCAGATATATGAAGAAAAACAACATCAACGACTTATGTAACGGCCATGTTCCATCTGAGATGACAAAGCAATCGCTCCATTATCAAGAACACGGTATAATTACGATCA